>MCJB01050412.1:4011-63033 GCA_002018475.1 Nicotiana obtusifolia
TTGTACATTGGGATGCTAATAGCATCACAGGACATTTTCAAGGGAAAGTCATTACTTTTGAGTTTATAACTCAACCAATCCAAAAAAATTTAAATGAAATTATTTCAAATAATATTACTGCAAAAAATAAGCAGATTGATTTTCTGAAAAATGAAATTTGCAATCTTACTATTGAGGAAGATTTGAAAGCTCCTAAATTAATAGAAAAAATTGATTTTATAAAAAATCAATTTTCTTTACAAATATGTGGTGACCATCCAAATCAATTTTGGAATAGGAAGAAACATATTGTAAGTCTTCCTTATGAGGAAAGCTTTTCAGAGGATAATATTCCTACTAAAGCCAGGCCATGCCAAATGAATTCTGAATATTTGGAATTATGTAAAAAAGAAATTGAGTCTCTTATAGAGAAAGGTTTAATAAAACCCTCAAAGTCCAAATGGTCTTGTACTGCCTTTTATGTTAATAAACATGCAGAACAGGAACGAGGTGTTCCTAGATTGGTTATAAATTATAAGCACCTTAATAAGGCGCTTAAATGGATTCGATATCCTATTCCTAATAAAAAGGATTTATTAGACAGACTCCATGATGCCATTATATTTTCAAAGTTTGATTTAAAATCAGGCTATTGGCAAATCCAGATATCTGAATCTGATAGATATAAAACTGCTTTTAATGTTCCAATGGGACAATACGAGTGGAATGTGATGCCCTTTGGATTGAAAAATACACCTTCTGAATTTCAGAAGATTATGGATGATATCTTTATATCTTATACTAATTTTATAATTGTTTATATAGATGATATTTTAGTATTTTTGAAAAGTATTGAAAATCATTTTAGACATTTAGAAATTTTCAAGAATATCATTATACAAAATGGTTTGGCTATTTCTAAACCAAAAATGAATCTTTTTCAAACCAATATTAGATTTTTAGGTCATAATATAGAAAAAGGAAAAATTGTTCCTATTAATAGAAGTATTGAATTTGCTTCTAAATTCCCTGATGTTATTACTGATAAAACCCAGTTACAAAGATTTTTGGGTAGTTTAAATTATATTTTTCCTTTTATAAAGGATTTGGCTAAGGATACTGCTATTCTCTATGATAGATTAAAGAAAAATCCAAAACCGTGGACTGATAATCATACAGAAGCTGTTAAGCTTATTAAAAAGAAGGTTAATAACCTTCCATGTCTAACTCTTGCAAATCCCAATTGGGATAAAGTAGTTGAAACAGATGCTTCTGACATAGGTTTTGGAGGTATTCTCAAACAGATTTGTCCTAATAATAAACAGGAATATCTGGTACAATTTCATTCTGGGAAATGGAATAATTCTCAGAAAAATTATGCAACTGTAGCTAAAGAAATATTAGCTATAGTTAAATGTGTTTTGAAGTTTCAAACTGATTTATACAATCAAAAGTTTTTAATAAAAACTGATTGTCATGCTGCTAAATTTATTTTTAATAAAGATTTTAAGCATGATGTTTCCAAACAAATGTTTGCAAGATGGCAAGCACTATTAGCTCCATTTGATTTCGAAATCATATATAAAAAGGGTAGTGATAATAATCTCCCTGATTTTCTTACTAGAGAATATTTGAATTCATAATTCTTATTTTATCTTTGTAGATGAGACCTCAATATGGACTTCCCCGAGGAAGGGGAAGAACAAGTGGAAGTGGAAGAGGTAGAGGTAATATCCTCGCTCAAATTGGAAATCAAAGATTAGTATCTGCTAATATTGTTAATACTGCAGAAAGTTCTAGCTCAGGAAGTAATAATAATAATTCTTTATATCAAGAATAATAATAATAATAATAATAACAACAACAACAACAACAACAGAATAGATAGTTAATTTATAATAATGAACTCAAAATCTAACTACCAGAGAGTCCAGAATAACAAGTCATGTAAACTTATCTCAAATACCGAGGCAAATCCACTTGTCACAAACAAATATACTTTATACAATTCCTTGCAGCGCAACCTGATCCCACCATATCATCATCTGTCAATATCATAATCCATCCTTATTTCGCCATTTCAATTCATTACTTTTCAAATTTCCGTAGCGGTGTGCAACTTGCTACCCAAACAGTTTCAATCAACAATAGCAATTCAACAACCAAAATTTACCAGAAGTTCTACATTAAGAGAGTACATGTACGAAGTAATGGAAATAACATGATCATCAAAGAATCTCGAACAACTTGAATGTCTCAACTTTACCAACTCTGCGATATTATCCATTTAACAACTCATACAAATGAAACTACATAATTGAAGGCGAGGATTGTTACAAAACTATAGGATAAGCAAGACATAGGTCAACCTAGATAAGCAAGAAAAGAAATTCGAGACAAGTAGTAAATAAGCATGAAATTATGGGAGGGATGGACAATTTAGTACTAGGATCACAAAATGACAAGTAATAATTATGGCATGGAAATCAAATAAGCATGTAGCAAATAAGGCATGCAACAAGATATACTATGAATTAACGAAAATATAGAAGCAAGCAACAATACGGAAGTATATACTCTCGTTACCTCGCATATACGTCGTTTCACACGAAATCCACATATCATGTAGTTCAAGGGTTCCTAATCCCTCAAACCAAGGTTAGACCCAACACTTACCTTATTCTGCAACTTAAGAAATCAATTAACCACGGCCTTGCCTTTTGAACAAGCCTGCGAATCAACCAAATATAAAAAATTATTGACAAATTGATTCATAATAAGCTTTAGAATATACCCACAAATGAAAGAGGTTCAATTTAGATCATTTTTGAAAAAATCAACAAAAGTCAACCTCGGACCCCCTTGGTCAAACTTGAGATTCGGACCAAAATCCGATTACCATTCATCCCCGAGCCAGGTTATGTGATTTCTTTTGAAATCCGACCCCAATTTGACGTATAAATCTCAATTTTACTAAAAATATCTAATTCTACCCAAATCTTTAATTTCTACCACGAAACTTCTAAATTTGATGTTCAAATCTCATGAAATGCAATGGGTAATTGAAAAGAAATAGATTAAACTCACTTACCAATGAATTTAGGAAGAAATGTCTCTTGAAAAATCGTCTCTAGGGTATTTAGGATTGAGAAATTATGAGAAATGAGCGAGTCCCATTTTTTCCCTCTTTTACCCAGCTATGGATGTCGCAATTACGATGTCTTGTTCGCAATTGCGAACATCGCAAAATCCAGGCAAGGGTCGAAAATGCGAACCTTGTCTCAGAGCCACAAAAGTTGCAAATGCGACATTTGGCTCGCAAATGCGAGCTTCCAACCTTCACAATTGTGACCACACACTTCCCAAATGTGAAAAAGACAACAGTGGTTAGTGATCGCAATAGCGACCACTTCCTTCGCAATTGTGAAGGTCCACAATCCGCAAATGCGAACAAATCCTTGCAAATGTGAGGTTCACCCAGCCCAGCCCATGCTCGAAAATGCGAACCACAATTCACAAAAGCGGGGCTCGAAATTGCGAGCCACACCTTCCAAATGTAAGATCTGCAGACCACACCAGCAATCTGAGAAATCATCAGCTACCTCCAAAGTCCAAAATCAATCCGCAGCCTATCTGAAACTCACCCGAGCTCCTCGGCCCCAAACCAAACATGCACACAACTGTAATAAATCATACGAACTTGCTCGCGCAATCAAATCACCAAACTAACATCTATATCTACGAATAAATCCTCAAAACGGATGAACTTTCAAAGTGAAACTCAAGAACACTAGAATCACATTAAGCGTCTGAATCATGTCAAATGTATTCCGAAGTGAACTAAATTTTGCAGACAAGTTCCAAATAGCAATACGGAACTATTCCAAGTTTTAACATCAAAATTCGAACCTGTTAGCTAAGAAGTCAACTTACAGTCAAACTTAGCAATTTTCAATTTTCAAAAATGCTAGTTTTAGACAAAATGAGTCAAAACAAGTTAGGGATTTCCGTATTAATTTTCGAGCATACGCCCAAGTCTCAAATCACGATACGGACCCACCAGGACCGTCAAAACACTGATCGGAGTCCTCTTACACTCAAAACAATTGACCGTAGTCAACTCAAGTTATTTTTAAGGCAAAATTTCACATTTTTCTTCAATTTTTCACATAAAGACTTTTTGGAATGAGAGACGAACTACGCATGCAAATCAACAAATGCTAAATGGAGCTAATAAGGTCTCGGGTCACGAAAATAGAGGTTAAACCTCAAAATGACCTATCAGGTCATCACATTCTCCACATCTAAAACAAACGTTCGTCCTTGAACAGACATAGAAAAGTACATGGACTGGTGAAAAAGGTGTGGGTATCTACTCCGCATATCGGACTCGGACTCTGACGTTGCTGCCTTGATTGGCTGACCTCTTCACTGCACTCGAACTAAAGGATAACCCTTAGACCTCAACTTCCGGACTTGCCGGGCTAGAATGGCCACCGGCTCCTCCTCGTAAGTCAAATCCTTGTCCAATTGGACTGAGCTGAAATTTAATACATGAGACGGATCACCTTGATACTTCCGGAGCATGGACACATGGAATACCGGATGGGATGCTGATAAACTGGATGGCAGTGCAAGCCTGTAGGCTACCTCACCCACTCTCTCAAGAATCTCGAAAGGTCCGATATACCTAGGGCTCAACTTGCCTTTCTTTCTGAACCTCATCACACCCTTCATGGGTGAAACCCGGAGCAGAACCCTCTCCCCAACCATGAATGCAACATCACGAACCCTACGATCGACATAACTCTTCTTTAGACTGAGCTGTGTGAAGTTAATCCCGAATCATCCTGACCTTTTCCAAGGCATCCTGAACCATATCGGTACCCAGCAACCGAGCCTCTCCCGGCTCAAACCAACCAACCGGCGAAGAGCACCGTCTCCCATATAGTGCCTCATAGGGAGCTATCTGAATACTCGATTGGTAGATGTTCTTGTAGGCGAACTCCGCAAGCGACAAGAACTGATCCCAAGAACCTTTGAAATCCATAACACAGGTACGAAGCATATCCTCCAGTATTTGAATGGTACGCTCGGACTGTCCGTCCCTCTGGGGGTGAAATATTATACTTAACTCAACCTATGTGCCTAACCCACACTGTACGGCCCTCCAAAAGTGTGACGTGAACTGCGTGCCCCGATCAGAAATAATGGACACCGCCACACCGTGTAGACGAACAATCTCGCGAATATAGATCTCAGCAACCGCTTTGAAGAATAAGTAATTGCTACTATAATGAAATGTGCCCAGTTGGTCAATCGGTCCACAATCACCCATACAATATCAAATTTCTTCTGAGTCTGTAGGAGCCCAACAATGAATCCATGGTAATACGCTCCCACTTCCACTCAGGAATCTCAAGCCTCTGAAGCAAACCATCAGGTCTCTGATGCTCGTACTTTACCCACTGGCAATTCAAACACCGAGCTATATATGCAACTATATCCTTCTTCATCCTTTTCCACTAATAATGTTGCCTCAAATCCTGGTACAGCTTGGCGGCACCTAGATGAATGGAATACAACAAACTGTGGGCCTCATCAAGAATCAACTCACGAAGCTATCCACATTGGGTAGGCAAATCCGACCCTGCATCCGCAAAACCCCATCATCTCCAATGATCTTGGCATCACCGCGCCGCATCGTGTCCTTAAGGATAAGCAAATAGGGGTCATCATACTGACGCTCTCTGATGCACTCATACAAAAAAGACCGAGAAATCGTGCAAGCTAGAACACGACTAGGCTCTGAAATATCTAATCTCACGAACTGATTGGCCAAGGCATGAACATCTGACTCTAGCGGTCTCTCACCAACTAGAATATAAGCAAGGTTACCCATACTTACCGCCTTTCTACTCAATGCATCAGCCACCACATTGGCCTTTCCGGGATAATACAAAATGGTGATATCATAGTCTTTTAACAGCTCTAACCATCTCCGCTGCCTCGAATTGAGATCCTTTTTCTTAAACAAATACTGTAGACTCTGATGATATGTGAACACCTCATATGACACACCGTAGAGGTAATACCTCCAAATCTTCAATGCATGAACAATGGTTGCAAACTCTAAGCCATGAACATAGTAATTCTTCTCGTGAACCTTCAACTGCTGCAATGCGTGTGCAATCACCCTGCCATCCTGCATCAATACCGCACCGAGCCCAACACGCGATGCATCACAATACACCGTATAGGAGCCCGAACCCGTGGGTAATACCAACACCGGAGTTGTAGTCAAGGAAATATTGAGCTTCTGAAAGCTCAACTCACACTCATCCGACCACCTGAATGGGGCACCTTTCTGGGTTAATCTAGTCAATGGGGCTACGATGGATGAAAATTCCTCCACGAACCGGCGATAATACCCTATCAAACCCAGGAAGCTTCGAAAATCTGTAGCTGAAGTAGATCTACGCCAGTTTTGAACTGCCTCAATCTCTTTAAGATCCACTTTTATGCCCTCGGCCGATACAACAATGCCCCAAAAAGGCGACTGAGTCCAACCAAAACTCACACTTTAAAAACTTGGCATACAACTGACTATCCCTCAGAGTCTGAAGTGCAACTCTAAGATGTTGCTCATGTTCCTCTCGATTGTAGGAGTAGATCAAGATATCATCAATAAACACGATCACAAAAGAATCCAAATAGGGCTTAAATACCCGGTTCATCAAATTCATAAATGTTGTTGGGGCATTTGTCAAGCCAAATGACTTCATCAGGAACAATGCCTGAACCGAGACCGGAAAGCTATCTTAGGGACATCCAATGCCCTAATTTTCAACTGATGGTAGCCAGATCGTAAATCAATCTTCGAAAACACTTTGGCACCCTGAAGCTGATCAAATAAGTCATCAATCCTCGGCAACGGATACTTGTTCTTGATAGTGACTTCGTTCAACTGCCGATAGTCTATACACATCCTCATCGAACCATCCTTCTTCTTCATGAACAACACGGGCGCACCCCAAGGCAAGACACTAGGTCTAATGAATCCTCTATTAAGAAAATCCTGCAACTGCACCTTCAGTTCCTTCAACTCAGGTGGCGCCATACGGTATGGTGGAATAGAAATGGGCTGAGTGCCCGGAGCCAGGTCAATACAAAAATCAATATCCCTGTCGAGTGACATCCCCGACAGATCTATGGGAAACACCTCTGGAAACTCACGCACAATAAGTATTGAATCTATATAAGGAATCTTCGCACTCGAATCACGAACATAGGCCAAATATGCTAGACACCCCTTCTCGATCATATGTCGAGCCTTCCCATAAGAAATAACCTTGCTAGAAAAATGGCCAGGAGTCCCCCTCCACTTTAATCGGGGCAATACCAACATGGCTAAGGTCACCGTATTGGTGTGACAGTCCAATATATCATGATAAGGTGACAGCCAATCCAAACCCAAAATAACATCAAAGTCCACCATATCAAGAAGTAGGAGATCTACACTAGTCTCAAGGCTCCTGATAGAAACCACACTCGAGCAATAAACATGACCTACAATAATAGAATCTCGCACACGAATGGACACATATACAGGAGCACTCAAAGAATCATGAGGCACAATCAGATATAAAGCAAAATAGAATGACACATAAGAGTAAGTACAGCCTGGATCAAATAGGACTGAAGCATCTCTATGGCAAAATGGAATAATACATGTGATGACGGCATCAGATGACTCTGCCTCAGGTCTAGATGGGAATGCATAAAAACGGGGCTGGGTCCCACCACTCTGATCTCCGTCCTTCAGACGACCCCTAGCTGGCTGGCCTCTATCTTTAATGGCCTAACCTCCACCTCTAAAAATCTGACCCCCACCTCTAGCTGGTTGTGAGGGCGGTGGAGCAACCGATGCCGGCATGATGGCACGAGAACCCTGCTGAGATCTGCTGCTCGACAATCTTGGATAATACCTCATGATGTGACCTATGCCCCCGCACCCAAAGCATTCTCTCGACCGCTAAGGCTGCTGAAGCTGAGACTCATACCTGACGGCTCGAATAGCTGATGTAGTAACTCTGAAGCGGTGGTGCACTGATAGGAGCTGAAGGTGCACTGAATGTTGGCTGCTCAGGATGAGACCATAAGAACCACGCTCACCCGAAGCACTATGGGCTACCTAAAGAGCTGACTGAATTGGCCTAGGAGGATGGTCTCTACCAAAAGAACCCTTGTCTCCAGAAGAGGCATCACTGAAACCACCAAAATGACGGGGCCTCTTCACAGACGTCGACCCTCTATCCTGACCACGAACCATCTCAATCCGCCTAACGATATCTACGGCCCTCTAGAAGGAAATATCATCCCCCGTCTCCTTAGCCATATGAAGCTTGATACCGAAGGTGAGACCATCAATAAACCTCCTCACCCTCTCTCTATCTGTAGGAATCAACATAGCTTTATAATGGGTCGGGTCCACAAACCTGGTCTCATACTGGGTGACGGTCATACCACCCTGTTGAATGTGCTCAAACTACCTACGGCACTTCTTCCTCAGAGTGAAAGGAATAAACTTCTCCAAAATTAGCTGTGAAAATTGATCCTAGGTAAGTGAAGGTGAACCGACTGGTCTGCTCTACTCGAAATCCTGCCACCAACTCTTGGCATAGTCGATCATCTGGAACAATGCAAAGCTGACCCCATTAATCTCAACAATACCCATGTTATGCAACACCTCATGGAAATGGTCCAAGTAATCATGTGGTCCTCAGAGGGTGCACCACTATAATGAATAGGAAAGAGATTTGTGAACTTGTCCAACCTCATCAATCCTTCAGAAGACATTGTGGGCCTCTCTCGGTCTATATAGCAGCTACGGGCTGAGCTACTCCAACTGCTGGAGCAGCAGGAGTATGATATAGGGGATCCATCTACTCCGAAGTGTAAGGGGCGGGAGTCCGTGCTCCTCCCCCAGCCTAAGAGACGGCTGGTGCCATAAGAAATGCTTCGGTCTAAGCCACACTCTCCATGAGTCCAACGAAGCAGACTAGTGCGCCCAAAAGTACGCGTGTGGCTATAAATCCATCCGGGACCTGAGCTGGTCCAACGGGTGCAGCCTGAGCTGGGACCTCCTCCTCATGATCAATCTGAGGCTCCATTGCGGGTGCTGTCGCTCGAGCTCTAGGCTGAGCCCAGCCTCAGCCTCTGGCTTGACCTCAGCCTCTACCCCTGGTAGTAGCTGCCACAAAGGGCTCCGACTCCTGTCCGGCTGCTGATGTTGTGCATGTTCTCGCCATCTGCGAGAGAAAAAGAATAGAATGGTCCAATAATCAATGATAGAATGAAATCGCACGATAGAGAAAGTAGAAGTGAATTTTTTCCTAAACTTCATAACCTCTGGAAGATAAGTACAGACATCACCGTACCAATCCTCCAGACTTTACTAAGCTTGCTCATGACTCGTGAGACCTATGCAACCTAGTGCTCTGATACCAACTTGTCACAACCCGGAATCCCCACCCTCAGGACCATGATGGCGCTTAAAATTTCACTTGCTAGGCAAGCCAATGTTAGCTATATCTATTAACCATTTTTAGCAACTTCAAATTAAATGAAAATGATAAAACTGAATAGTCTGAAATAAGGTAATAAACTAATAAGTGACGAAATCCAAATACAAATCCCGAAACAGGTGTCACGAATACATGAGCATCTAGAGTACTACAGATAATGGTCTGAAATAAATATAACTGTCTGAATCAAAATAAACAGCTAAACTAAAGTAGAAGGGGACTTCAGGTCGGGGGACGCCGTTCAACTATACTTCAAGTCTCCATTGACAGCTACATCCGAACCACTGAGTACAACCAACCCCACGTACTCTGTAAGTGCCTAGCCAAACCTCGGCGAAGTAGTGACGAGGCTAAGGCGGGTCACTTACAATAACCTGTATGCAGTAATAATAGTAGTAATAATAATAATAATAATAATAATAATAATAATAATAATAATAATAATAATAACAACAACAGAAAAGACAGGAATGAAAATAAGGTCGTTAATTCATAATAACGAACTCAAAATCAAATTACTAGAGAGTCCACAATAACAAGTCATGTAAACGTATCTCAAATACCGAGGCAAATCCAACAGCCACAAACAAATATACTTTATACAATTCGTTGCAGCATGCAACCCGATACAACCATATCATCATATGTCAATATCATAATCTGTCCTTATTCTGCCATTTCAATTCATAACCTTTCAAATTTTCATTACGGCGTGCAGCCCGCTCCCCAAATAGTTTCAATCAACAATAGCAATTCAACAACCAAAATTACAAGAAGTTCTACATTAAGAGACTAAATGTACGAAGTGATGGAAATAACATGATAATCAAAGAATCTTGAACAACTCGAATGTCTCAACTTCACCAACTCCACGATATCTATCCATTTAACAACTCATACAAATGAAACTACATAACTGAAGGCAATAATTGTTACAAAACTATAGGATAAGCAAGACATAGGACAACCTAGATATGCAAGAAAAGCAATTCAAGACAAGTAGCAAATAAGCATGGAATTATGGGAGGGATGGACAATTTAGTACTAGGATCACTAAATGACAAGTAACAATTATGGCATGGAAGTTAAATAAGCATGTAGCAATTAAGGCGTGCAGCAAGTTATACTATGAAGTAACAAAAACATAGAAGCAAGCAACAGAACGCCGTATATACTCTCGTCACCTGGCATATACGTCGTTTCACAAGAAATCCACATAACATGTAGTTCAAGGGTTCCTAATCCCTCATATCAAGGTTTGACCCAAGACTTACCTCACTCGCAAATCAAGCAATCAATCAACCACGGCCTTGCCTTTTAAACAAGCCTCCGAACCAACCAAATCTAGCAAATTATTAACTAAATGATTCAAAATCAGCTTTATAGACTACCCACAAATGAAAGAGGTTCAATTGAGATCATTTTTGAAAAAGTCAACAAAAGTCAACCCAGGGCTTGCTTGGTCAAAATTGAGATTAGGACCAAAACTCGATTACCCATTCACCCCCGAGCCCGGTTATGTGATTTATTTCGAAATTCGACCCTTCGAGGTCTAAATCTTAACTTTTCAAAAAATTCCTAATTCTATCCAAATCCTTAATTTCTACAATGAAAATCCTAAATTTGATGTTGAAATCTCATGAAATGCAATGGGTAATTGAAAAGAAATGGATTAAATTCACTTACCAATGAATTTAGGAAGAAAAATCTCTTGAAAAATCGTCTCTAGGGTGTTTAAGGTTGAGAACTTGTGAGAAATGAGCTAAGTCCAATTTTTCCCCTGTTTTACCCAACTACGGATGTCGCAATTGCTATGTCTTGTTCGCCATTGCGAACATCGGAAAGCAAACCTTGTTTTAGAGCCACAGAAGTCGAAAATGCAAGCTTCCAGCCTTCGCAAATGCGAAGCAGACACCAGTTGTCAATGATCGCAATTGTGACCACTTCCTTCGCAATTGCTAAGGTCCACAGTCCGCAAATACGAACAAATTCTCGCAATTGCGAGGTTCACCCAGCCTAGACCATGCTGGCAAATACAAACCACTATTCACAAAAGCGAGGCTCGCAATTGTGATCCAGACCTCGCAAATGCGTGATTTGCAGACCACACCAGCAATCAGAGAAATCATCAGCTATCTCCAAAGTTCAAAATCAAACATGCACACAAGTGTAATAACATCATACGAATATGCTCGCGCCATCAAATCACCAAAATAACATCTAAATCTATGAATAAATCCTCAAAATGGATGAATTTTCAAAGTAAAACTCAAGAACACTAGAATCACATTTCAGTGTCGGAATCATGTCAAATGAATTCCGAATTGAACCAAATTTTGCAGACAAGTTCTAAACAGTAATCCGGAACTATTCCAAGTTTTAACATCAAAATCCGAACCCGTTAGCTAAGAAGTCAACTTACGGTCAACTTAGTAATTTTCAAGTTTCAAAAATACTAGGCAAATGAGTCAAAACAAGTTAGAAATTTTCGAATTCAATTCTGGACATACGCCCAAGTATCAAATCACGATACGGACCTACTAGGACCATCAAAATACTGATTCAAGTCCACTTACACAAACAAATATTGACTGTAGTCAACTTAAGTCATTTCAAAGGCAAAATCTTACATTTTTCTTTAATTTTTCACATAAAGACTTTTTGGAATAAGACACGGACTATGCACGTAAACCGAGAAATGCTAAACAGAGCTAATCGAGGTCTCGAATCACAGTAATAGAAGCTAAACCTCAAAATGACCTATCGGGTCACCAAGAAAACCAACATTATCAAGATGAACTGTCTTGATTTCATAATCTGAAAATTATGCTCTTAATTGAGAAAATCAATTTCAAATGCCAAATTGCAGGTTGACAATAAACACACATGTAAATATCTCATATATGCATCTATAAGTGGTTCACATGATAGGCAAATAGGCCCTTTTATATATTCCAGAATTCAGGGGTCTTAGTCCCAACACTAGCTGGTATAATCAATTTATTACGAGAACAAGCAACACAAGATAATTCTTGAAGAATCTTCTAGTTCTTCGATATATGCTTATCTGAATTCTCAAATAGCTCATTTAAAATTGGCAAATGAAAACTTCAATTTTATCATGGTATGTGCTATATCTTAGTAAACTTCTGGTTTACTATGGCATAAACTTTCACATTAGTAAACTTCTGATTTACGGTGGCTACTTTTGTATCAACAAATTTCTGATTTACTGTAGCTAATTTTGCCTCAGTAAAACTTTTGATTTACTGTGACTGACTACTTTTGCATTAGTAAACTCTGGTTTACTATGATACATGATGTAGTAGAAATTGAACAATAAGGCATGTAACTTCTCACATACATATTATTTTACCCCCTGGGATTGTGAAAACATGAAGATTTTCAATCTTCCAATCATTTGTAGTCTCAATATGATAGCCATTTGTATTAGTAAACTTTGAGTTTACTACTACATATGTTTTGACCATAATCATATAATATGAATAATATATTTGTATATAAGCTCTTCGAGAGCCTTCATTTATTATCTACAATCTAATATTATCCGGACACTACTGGTGTCATGTGTCTTCTAGACAAATAGTTAGCTCTTTAGGAGTTTTTGATATATTTTGTACTATCAAATATTGCTCAGACACTTCTAATATCATGAGAGAAAATAAACTCAAATGAATAATATAAAGACATTTCTAAATTTATAAATTCAGAAATTAAGAATTTCAGTATTTTGCCACCAACTTTGTGACAAATGTCTCCTTCAGAGAGAAACGCCATTAACATCTAAATATTTTATATCAAAGCGGCAACCACATAGTCAGTACATCCTTTAGGGAAAGATACATGAGTTGTTATTTTCTTCAGGATAGTTAACAACAACTAACCATAATATATAAATGTGGTTATAATAAAAAGTTTTCTACAAGAATCCTTTTGCCTTAGAATGAAAAAATTTCAAAGATGTTTGACGTACAACAAGTACGTGCGGCAATGATCTCTATGCCACAAAAATAATATTTATATCCTTTATTGTTCTACCTCTTCAGGAGGTGAATTGTGATACTTCTTCATTCACTCGAGTGAATGTCGTTGAAAAATAATTTTGAATATCTCATTATTTTGTTAAAGCACAGAAAGACACTACTTCAAAATATTTTCCTACTTCAGGAGGAAATTTCAATTGTTTTACTACTTCATGAGCAAGTTTAAAATACAATATGTTGAGTATGTATTCTCTCAATCATGTTACCTCTTTTGGAGGTGGATTGTAATATATTTACATCAAGAGCACATTCACATTACAAGTGTCGCGCCCCATTTTCTCGCGAAAGCAGGTTTTAATGTTTGACAACTCTTTTAAATGGGTATTAAAAGAGAAGAGTCGCCACCTAACGGTTTAAGGTGAGTTAGGGCACCTATTTGCAAATAAATCTGTTTGACTAGTCAACGCCACCAAAGATTGAGTAAGGATTCAAATTACCTCAAAGAGAAGGTGTTCTCTTCGAGGTCCACAACTGTGGTTCTTGGCCGAATCTTATACTATGTGGATTATATGATAAAAATAGACGAGTATTAAGTAAAGAAAAATATGAAAGTTGAAAGTCCTATTATAACGTAAACTAGTGTAAGAAAAGGAATTATTAAACTATATGAACAATTTATACAAGTTTTAAAGATCATAAAGACTACAACTGTGTTGGTCTATGTTTAACAACTAAATCCTTTAGCAAGCATATAAGGGAAAAGGGGGGTCCTAAGTTTTTTAGCCTATAAGATCACCTTGTGCAACATAAATAATACTTCGCAACTACCTTTAGGTAGGAATTACTCATATTATTCAGCGGGCACAGACTATCATCTCCTGCTACCCGATTACTATGTTGAAGATGTTTACTTAAAGGCCTTCTAATTCATTTCTAAGTTGTACCCTATGCGTGCACTACCTGTCCCATGCCTATGGTCCAGGAGGATTTGGACCTGCTATTTGGGTGATTCTAGACCTCACATAGGGTGCTCAAAATGATAAAACTAGCACACAATCAAAAACATGTAGGACTACATAAGTACAATTAAAGGATCAAGTTAACCTCCACACATATCAACAAAAGCACGCAAACAGATCTCAGATTATGTACAGAGAAGTCATGAGCACTTTTAGAATCAAGATGTATGAAAGTCGTTTAAAACCTATAGGCATGGCTTCTATGTGACCACATGGCTTAATAAAATCTTATGGGCAGTGTTGCTACTCAGATTGTCGAAATTACATATTATTAAAGCCTATAGACATGAGCTCTAGGTGATTCGCGCCTGGGGCAGTAAAGCCATTGGAAAACTCAGAATTACTCATTTTTTATCCTATTGGCATACTTTCTAAGTGAGTAGCAATATACGATAGGTAGGGTCTCTAGTAGTTGATATTTGAACACAGATTCGTCATGCTTATTCCTATATGCATGTTATCTAGGCGGGCAGGGTGACAAGAACAACAATTTGATTAATCGATTAAGGCCCTATAGACATGATATCTAGATGAGTATCGATGGAAGCAAATCTTAATTACTTAACACGATCCTATAGACATGTTATCTAACAATCGTACAGCAATAGCACAAGTTGAGCAAATAATCAATGATATTTGAATCCTATAGGCATGTTATCTAATAATGTATAGAAATAATGCATGTGAACAAGTGAAATACTTATATTTTTATAGGCATGTTTCTGATGTTAGCTGGTAACGCATTTAGGTTCCTATAGGCGTGCTTTCTATCAGTGCAAGATACCAAACAAAATAACAAACAAGGCATGCTGAACGAAATAGCAAATATAACGCACAAACCATATAGGCATGTTTTCTTACCCTTTCATGCAAATATTAGAGTACCCAAGCCCCTTTTCATTAATCTCCCCATTATTCGTTATCACAAATTATTACAGGCCAAAAATAAAGAATACATGCTTAAATCTTACAAGCTAAAACGAGTACAGGCCCAATAAGCAGAGCAGGCCCAAAGGCGATTAACCCAGCAACTTTGGGGTCTTCAGTGATCTCATTATTCACACAAAATGGTAAACCCAGAGCTAGGTATACCCCAGGACATTACAGTGTATCAGCTGCATGACTCGAACACAGACCCATACTAAGCTTGAAGGGGGAACTAACTTACCTAGCAACGCCAAACTTAACCATATGGATAACAAATTAATCAGTTCACTTGAAATCCACACACTTAATTCTTAGGACTGCAACTAACAGTGGTTTAAACCGGAGAAGATAGACAAGATCACACAGAGTTATATACATGAGATGCTGAAAGTTCAAAAGGTTGGATGGAACATCACAAACTAACAGACAATCCCAAGTAGAGTTTCAGGATATAATATGATCTAAGATCAACATAAGATACAATCTTGAGAGAGGAATCTTGCAGAAACACAGACAGAATTAAGTGCAGTTTCTAGCATGAGGGTCTAGTGCAAGTGTGATCATAACAAACAGGTTTATGTACACACTCAACTGGGCATGAGGAAATTTAGCATTATCAATCATACACGAATATTTAGATAGTACCAGGACTCATAATGGGCAAGAATATGTCAAATATAGGGACTAGCCTGCACTAGGCATAATCACATATGGGAGAAGAGGCCAGATATGAGGTTTACCCAAAGGTTTCAAACAATACTAAAGAGCACAGGATTGCACAAGTCAAACATACATTAGAACTTAAATGGCATGGAAACATGCCTTAGCTAATTAGTACGGTCTCAGGAACTTAGCCGGTTGGATAGGGATGACTAAACTAGGTCTGAAACACAAAGCTTTGATTTATCGCAAAGATACACGTCAAGGCAGGGAACACACATTAGTTCAAGGAAAGCATGTTTAGGCTAATGACATGATCACGAGTTAACTCTAAAAAAGTATTAAGCTGCACATGAATGATTATATAGGAATTAGAACAGGTTCTGGGCATGACTCAACTCTTCACAAGAGTACAGAACAAGGCAAGAAGCTATACTCAAAATAAGCAACAGTAATAAGCATTTGAACACACAAATTGGAGCATATAGGCTTAAGAAAACAGAATCAAGGCAATAAATATCAAATTCGATTACTGGAGGGTATAGAGCCACAAGAGGAGCTTCAAAGCATACAATAGCCTGTTGGTTCATAAAAAATCTCAAAGACATAGATATGCAAAGCAAGAACTCAAATGAAAAGAGAATGGAATTGCAAAGGTCATAGGTGCTTACCAGTTACTAATTGACAAATGAGTAAACAAAGAACAATTTTAGCAATATCTCAAATATCAGTAGCAAACAAACAGTAGAACCCCAAAATCTCAGTGTGTCAGAGTTTCCAAGTGTTTCGGATGAATCCGGGACAGTGCTCGCACTGATAAAGGTCGAATAATCGAATTCCGGTGGCCTTGGCTTTCAGCCGGCCAAGAGTTTATGTTTTTGAATACTGTAAGGCAAGAATAAGAAAGAGAGTAGTAGTTTTTAGCGATTAGAGTCTGTCATCAAGGAGAAATTAGGTAGGGGTTTATATGGTGTTGAAATTGAATGAACAAACAAGGAAAACAATCAATTAAACATAAAATAAGAAAAGAAAATATTGCATGCAATCAATAACAGAGCCGGCAAAGGAGAGATTGAAATTTCAAACCTTAGTTGAGTCCAGTTGCCATCTATTTGTTCGAGAATACAAGAATTGTTCATTGTAGAATATATATAGATGAAACATCGGCCAGATCTTCACAAAATTAGAGCCAAATCAGACCCGTCTTGAAAAGTGGTATTTTCCAAAGTTAGATAAATACTAAGTAACACCATTAACGCGTGAATAGTAGCAGAATAAGGAAAGAGAATCATGAAGGGATTCCATATTGGAGTCGCATTCGAAGAGGATCTAGAGATACGACGGCTAGGGTTCATAAAGAAGGAGAGGGGAATTGAGAGAGCAGAGGCGGCTTAAGTGTGGAAAATGGGATTAGGATTAGAGGGGAGGGATATATGGAAAGGGGTTAGTTTATTAGGAGTCGTTGATCATTTGAGATCAACGGCCAAGACAGAAAAGGGAGCAAGGCGAGTCGTTTAAACGGGTCACGACCGGGTTAATCACAGGGGTCGTTTGGATTGGGCTGGGGTGTTGGGCTAATGATTTGGGCCAAATTTGGTCCGAAATCAGCCCTATATTGGGGCTATAAATTAAATATGCAATATTATTTTTAAAAATAATTTATAAAAGAAATTAATAAACAATAAAACATCACTAATGCAATAAAATAATTTAGAATACTAGCTTGATATTATAAAAATATAAAAATACTATTTTACTATAAATAATATATTAAATATAATTATGTATAGAATATAGGCTATTATTGCAAAAATTATGTAAAATATCTTTAAAATACAAAATATGATTATGTAAGACAAAGTAAAATATTATAAAGCATATATATATGGATATAAATAATAAATTCGGGTGATTAAGTCATCCTAAAATAATTTAAAGAGATAATTAATAAGTAATCAAGTAATTTAAATGCAAGAAAATCAATTTTTAAAGCTCTAAAAATTATGAAAAATTATAGTAAATACTTGAATATTTCTTTTAAATTAAGTAATAATGCAAAATGACATTTTTAAAGTATATATACTTATTTCAAAAATATGAGGGCAAAATTGGGTATCAACAGCTGTTCCTCTTTACCCGGCAATGATGAAAGAGTTATCGGGTAAAGAAAAAGATGACCAATTTGTTCGAATTGAGTGAGGAATGATGTAATTTTTTGAAAAATAGGGGTCGAACCTGTATTTTGAGTTGCCTACATATCCATGGTACTACGAGAATCAGGCTATATGTAGTTCTGGATCCAACGACGGACAATAGCGATGGAGTTATTATAAGAGGGTAGCGTTGCAGGTAACGGATAATTTTAGGTGGAGCTATGGGTGCAATTTTGAACATTATGGATTTATAAAGCGGGTACTTGAGCGGTTATGGGACAAAAGGGCAATCAGTTAATGGCTGTTGGTTACATTTGAGATAGTCAAGGATGTGAACTTTGTGAATGAAAACCGGAGTGAAAATTGCTCCTGTTTGTACATCGGTTACCTCCCGAGTTATCTGCAAAAACTTAAAACACGATGCACGCGAATATATATAGGTTATTGCGAGAACTTAAACATGATGCAAATTCTCTTCAGACTATGAAGGTTGTCTTCGGATGATGAGGATGTCGTCCTTAGACCATAACGTCATGGGCCATGAAGCGTATGATAAGGGATTCGCAGGCCATGAAATGGTGTCCTCGGGCCATGAGGATGATGCCTCTAGACTATGACTCCTTTGAATGATGATGTGCAATTTCGAGAGATCCTCAGGCCATGGAATGGTGTCTTCAGGCTATGAGGATGGTGCTTTCGGACTACGACGCCTTCAGACAATGTGGCGATGTTTCAGCCCATGAAATTCAAAGATATGGCGATATTTATCATTTGATAGAGAGAACATGTGATGCTTAGTCATATGCGAGGACGAGACAAGACAAGGCTTAGTGCTGTATGAGATGAGGGCAATGCTTATCCCTATGCGAAGAAAGGGAGACAGTGCTTAGTCTTATGTAGTGTAGCGGAGACAGTGTTTGGTCTTATGCAAGGGAAGACAATGCTTAGCCTCATGCAATAATGGAGTCGTGCTTAGCCTCATGCAAGGAATGGAGACGATGTTTAGTCTCATGCAAAGAAAGGCAGTACTTAGCCTTATGCAATGTGGATACAGTGCTTAGTCTCATGCAAAGAATAGAGACAGTGCTTAGTCTCATGCAAAGAAAAGTAGTGCTTAGCCTTATGCAATGTGGAGACAGTGCTTAGTCTCATGCAAATAATGGAGACAGTGCTTAGTCTTATGCAAAGAATGGAGACAGTGCTTAGTCCCATGCAAAAAAAGGCAGTGCTTAGCCTTATAGAATGAATGAAGACAGTGCTTAGTCTCGTGCAAAGAAAGAAAGTGCTTAGCCTTATGCAAGGGAAGATAATGCTTAGCCTCATGCAATAATGGAGGTCGTGCTTAGCCTCATTCAATGAATGGAGACGGTGTTTAGTCTCATGCAAAGAAAGGTAGTGCTTAGCCTTATGCAATGTGGAGACAGTGCTTAGTCTCATGCAAAGAATGGAGACAGTGCTTAGTCTCATTCAAAGAAAGGCGGTGCTTAGCCTAATGCGATGATAAGGGAAATGCCTAGCCCTATGCAAGGAAATCAATGACTAACTGCGAGAGAGTACATCATTTCTTAGCTTGATGTATTTGAGTTTGGAAATTCTTGTTGTTGTGAAGATAGCGACCTTGTGGTGTGTATGTTTTTGCAGGTGTTCCTGTTATGTTCGTTGTGCCTGCATCCAAAGAAAAAGTTGTAAGTTCTGCGGGAGAAGGTTGGTTCCTGCTCTCAATTCCTTGCTTCGCTTTTGCTTTTGTCTGGAGGCCTTGCTTGAGTCACCTCAAGTAACGTCTGCCTACTGTAGCAACAAAATTTTCGAGAAACATGCATTTGATAAATTATTTATGAAAATGTAGTTGTTTGAGTATGCAATAATGTACGAGATCAAATAATTTTGATGAACTAGTGACTGTGATGCATTTTGAGACATTGCAACCTCCTTGCTTCGGAATTTTGAGGATCCTCCTCAAGATTCTCCCTAGTTTAAATGCATACTTCTGGCAACACATTCTTTGGCGGTTCCAAACTTTGGATTGTTTTCAAAATCCTCTACCTCTTTGATAATTTCCTCAGGTATTATATCATCTTCCAGATCCTCTGAATCATTGTCCTTATGTTGCGTTGTCTCATTACATGTCACAGTCGTAGGTTCATCAGGATATGTAATAATTATGCTGAAAAGAAATACAGAAAGATAATAATAAATATAAAAAGCAGTAATGCATTCATAAAACTTTTAAAAATGTCAACAAGTACGACTCGAAGGCTCGAGTAATTATTTCAAAATAAAATACTGAAAAATGTCTCAAATGCTCAAAGCTATTTGAAAATAATTCATGCTAATTTGCCAGGCTACCCAGGAACTCGATGGGCCCGGGATGGTGCAGTGGTCCAATTCTTGAGAACAACTCTTTCTTTCACGGTCTGAATGGTAAGGTCTTCCTCCTCCTCCTCCTCAACAATTACACTGCAGTCCATGTCTTCTTCATCTAGAAACAGCTTTCTCATGCCAGCCAAAACCTCATCTTCCTCAAATCCCCACATCATGTCAGCCTAATGGAATGTCTGGTGCAGAGGTGGTACGGGTTGTTCCAGTGGATAATAAGGAGCACGCCATGGTGGTGACCAATCCTGAAATTCTTGCCATGTGTATTCATATCCGAGTCAAAAGGTCGTGCCATGGTACTGTGGTTGTACGGGTTTGGTGATCCCCTGAAGCTTTTGCCGAGACCCTTGCCTGGTTTATACCCCATCCACAACACTATGCTTCCTATCTTGTTGCTCCACCATCGATCCTTTTTAATTGCGTTAACCCATTCAATGCGATGGTATGTTTCTCCACCCAGCTTCCTTCTATTTTCGATGACCGGAACGGTCTGGTTGGTGTAGATAGGGTTGCTTCCATCTCCATGGATGATCACCTCCTGATGATTCTACTCAAATTTCATAGCCTGGTGCAGAGTTGAAGCTACTAGCCCATCAGCATGTATCTATGGTCGTCCTAACAATAGATTGTAAGTAGCATATATATCTAGCACCGGAACTCGACACCAAACCAAGTCGGACCCATCTATAGACTTAGGTTGATTTCTCCAATGGTGGTTCTCTGAGATCCACCGAACGCCTTCATATTACTTCCCGTTTGTATCTCGTGCAAGCCTCTACCTAGTCGCTTTAGAATGGTCAGTGGACATATGTTAAGACTCGAACCTCCATCTATCAAGATCCTGGCTCTGAACTTATCTTCAAATTGCACCTTGATGTGCAGCGCCCTATTGTGACTCGCTCCTTCTGGTGAAAATTCATCTTCGTGGAAAGTGATTTTGTGGCTTTCTAATACCTGTCCGACCATGTTAGCCCTCTCTCCACTAGTGATGTCGGTGGGTATATAAGCTTCACTTAACACCTTCATCAAAGCATTCCTGTATGCATCTGAATTTTGCAGCAGCGATAAGATGGATATTTGAGCAGGAGTTTTGTTCAACTGATCAACAACGGAGTACTCCCTTGCTTGTATCTTCCTCCAAAGATCGCCAATGTCAGTATCGACGATAGGCGGCTTAGGTGCCTTCCTTGTTCCTCCCAGATTCTCAGGTGTATAAACTCTGCCAATTTCTAGTCATACCTTGCGCAGCGCCTGTTTCCTCCATTTTTGCTTTTCCCTTTCTTTTTGCTTCCACAACGTAATTCCACGGAACGGCATCAAACTATTAAGATGGTGTGGGAGCTACCATTATAGTGAAGGGCATAGTTACCTTAACTTCAAATGGCGCATGGGTTTGTACCACAACTGGCGTGAGGGTGACCGGAGATGTTTTAGGAGCGTTTCCCTCTCGATTGAATCCAATGGACCCCTCTTGATCCCATTCTTCGTCAGTTTCTATCACATTAACTCCCTCACCTCTATGATCCAGGAGAGAGTTATTACGAACATTTGGTGCAGCTTCCTTTACCTTTATGACCTTAGTATCGATCAGCGTTTGAATCTTGTCTTTCAACGCGTGACACTCCTCAATGGTATGACCCTTCATGCCTGAATGATAAGCACATGTTTTGGGGTCGATCCATTGGGAGGGATTTTCCACAACAACAGTAGGGATATGAGTAACATAACCAGCGGCTTTCAGTCTCTCATATAGTTGGTCTATGGGTCCAGCAATTGGGGTGTACTGTCTAGGAGGTTTGCGGTCAAAATTTGGACGTGGCTTCGGGCAGTTTTGGCGGGTGGGTGGAGGTGAATGGTAATATGCAGGTTGAGTATAATAGGTATGGTAGGTGGCAGCAGGGTGTTGGTATCTTGGGGATAGGGGTTGATATGTGGGTGGTGGTGCTTGGTATGTGAGAGGAGACTTAGGGCCCTGGGCTACCATCACGGCACCTACTTCTTTCTTCTGCGAAATGCCTCCTGATTGCAAAGCTTTATTCGTGGCCTGTAGTGCCTCAAAATTGGTCACCATCCCATTCTTAATTCCTTCTTCTATTCTTAATTCCTTCTTGCAAAGCTTTCATAATATTGTGGATCTTGATCTCTAACAAAGAACTTGTTCATTTGTTCTTCTTCAAGTGCTAGCCTTACCTTTGCGGCCTTTGATCTCCAACGAGTAGCATATTCGCGGAAAGTTTCTGTCAGCTTCTTCTTGAGGTTTTGAATGTAGAAAACATCTGGTGCATTTTCTGTGTTGAACCTGAATCTATCCATGAAATCCGATGCCATACTTACCCAACTAGCCCACTTCTTTGGATTTTGACTAATATACCAAGACAAGGCGTCTCCAGTGAGGCTTCGCATGAACAGTTTCATGCAGATTTGTTCATTCTTGCCCACGCCTACAAGCTTGTAACACAATATGTTCTCATATGCACCTTCGTATCACTAGCACCATCGAACATTTCGAACTTGGGGGTTTGTAACCCTCCGGTAGTTCCACATCCGGCTGAATACATAGGTCCTCATAATTTAGACCTTCAACGCCTTAACCACCTTCAACACTCCGAACTCTACCAGTAAGCTTCTTGAGTTCCTCCGCCATGTTTGTAATGAGCAGGTCCTTCTCAGTCAATTTAGGTATGTATCGAGTTTGCTGCGAGGTGTGGGGTAAGGTTTCTACATATATCGGATTGCTTTGATGGATTCCTGGAACTTGAGTATATGGGTGGTCTGGTCGAGTTTTAGGGATCGGGAGTAGGTTGTGGTGCATTTCGGGGAGTGTGATAAGTAGTGGTTTGCGGGTATTGAGTTGGATCGTGGTGGTGTTGTTAAGGGGTTGGTACTGGTGCCGGGTTAAGGTTCTAGGGAGGTGCAGGATACTGGTGTGGTGAGGAAAGATTTGGTAGTGAGTTCTGGTTTTGTGTGTTTTCCAGTGGTGTTTGGTTCTGGGTATTTGGGTTTTGCTGGTTGATGTCTGGAAAATAGAGAGTAAGGGAGAGGTTTGCCAAATTTCGGACCTGCTCAAGCTCGCCCTATAGTTCCAGGATTTTCTGCTCCAAACCTAAGACCAACTCATTCTGTCCTAGAGTACTTCGGCCATCTAAAGTTTCAACGTTTTTCGCCATAGTAGCATTGTCTTTCCTGATACCACTTAAATCATCCATTTTCCCTTTTCCTTTGCCTTTGGGGTCACTTAAACATGTTTCAAAAAGTCACGCAATAATTCGCGTCCTAATTTTGGGAACTTCATTGTGCCTGAGGTAGGCCTAAGCGACACATAGACTCTAAGAAAATTGATGCAAACATTTGCTTCATTTCATTAATGTGAAAATGAGTCAAATCAAACTTTTACGAAATCGACAATAATAATAGAGTTACTAATGGCATTTAGCCTTAGTACATCAAAATCTATATCTAAGCAAGAAAGCAGTAAAGAACATCCTCTCTTAGTCTACTTGGTCCCTGAAGGACCTTCTCTATGCTTGGCTCTTTTGACCCCATCCATCAGGTTCCCAGGATCGTGCATATCCAACAGTAAGAAAGCTTTTGCTAGGTGTCCTCCTTCACCATCATCCATGCCTTGGCAATCCGAGAGTCTCTTTCTCATCTTCCCTTCTAGCTCCATCAATCCTTGCTCCAAGTATTTCAATCTTTCTGTTGACTTTGTGGCAATCTCCTTCCATTCCCTTATCGCCTCCATGTTCACTTTGTGTTGTTCCAGATGTTTAGCTTCAGAATCGAACACCCCTTTCCGTAGCCTCTCATACTTAACATGTGCCTCATCCATTTCATTTATGATCATCTCCTTCAGATTAACACCTGGCTTGACGTCCCCCGCTACGTCGTATTCCAACCATGATAGATAGTAGTACATATGACCGGCGTGATATCTGTTGGACTCAGTGGTTTCTCCTTCCATAATGATCTTTTGGTTCCACGTGTGTTGCGCCTCTAACTTAAATGGAATGACATCTCTTTTGAAATCTACCTTCTACTGGACCATGTTGGAAACCTGAGGTATGACTTGTTTCCTCCCAGCTTGTCGCCTTACCCTTATAGGAGCGTAAGGATAGATGCCTCGCAACCCGACCAGTACCAAATGAGTATTCCCCCTTGACCTGATAATGAACTCACTACTAGGAAACCATTCAAACGACCAATGCTCCTGCTCGTCTGTCAGATTGCTGAAGAAACGCACCTAACTTACAGCATTTCCAGGCTATGCAAACCTATCCGGAATAAACATCATTTTCTTTGGGTGATGGTTGGCTATGTTGTCATTCAGTGGCCTTTGCAAAAGCTCTAAACGGTACTCTCCTCTCTGAAAGTATTCCAGCAGCCAGACTTGTAGCGATAGATTACAGCCCTTAAAGTATTCAAATCCATGCTTGCACCGATCTAGAGCACGGTAACATCTCAGCTAAGATCATAGGGATGATGGTATAAGTTTGTCCCTCGATTCCATCCATCAAGGTCCTGGCGACCATGGCTAAGCGAGTATGAATCCTTCCCCCTTTCAATGGAAATATCAACAACCCCAAGAAGCAGACGACGAACATATAAACCCGCTGGTGCACCCATTCCAATGAAGTAATGGCTAGTTCGTCATGGTGAAGACGATAAGACTTACTATGCCCATAACGCTCGTAAAGAAATTCAAAAGGGATGTATGATTTCTTTAAACAGAGAAGCTCATCATTATTCTTAAAACCCAACATTTTCATAAAACCGCAGGGAGTGCGATTCTCTGGCCAGTAATCCTGGACTATCCTATGGCAACTTGGCGAAGCCTCCATTTCTTCTAGGAAAGGAGTCATTTCTATATTGCCAAATCAGAAAACAGCTCTTTTCTCATCCCAGAACATGGTAGCGGCCTCAATCAATTCCCTATTTGGTAAGGTTTAGCAAGGATGGCAAGTTATCAAGTACTCTTCTCATATGATTTTTGTCGTAAGGTGCAAGGTCTTTCCACCAATCAAGTAGAAAAGGTGGGATGTTTTGGACCATACTGACCCTGGGGATTTCATGCTTCATTTTCTGCAAACAAACAAGGTTTAGCCCTTTCCCCCTCCAGATTTGACTACTTACGCAATAATGATCAACATGTTGGCACATTTTCTCCAAGTAATGCACATAATATGATAATGTCCAATGGGATTGTGGAAATCCCTTCAGACTTTGGACAAGGTTCATCTTAGCGGGTTGTTACGTCAGTAATGCTCCAACCTATAGTAGGTTTAGCATGATGCATGTACATTTCAAGTTGGAGTAAGGTTTCTAGAATGGTCTAGACTGGTACTCCCAAGTGGACAACTTAAGAGGGAATGGCACAGGACCTTCGATTGCACCGCTGATCGACTAGTCTACCGTAAATAAGCCTTTTCGATTTAAAGGGTGATTTTCAGGAAAGCGTGGATCCTCATCAAGAGCCGCTATGTTGATAATTGACACGAGTGGAGTATGACGTGGAGCATGCTTTATGCATAAATAATAACACATTGCCAAGTATTTACATGTAAAAGCAGTAAATAAAATAGCAGAACTGAACATTAAAGGAAGGGAAAAGAAAAGAAAGACAAAAGAAAGAAGTCAGTTTGGCTTATGAAAATATGCGAGAACATGATGAAGCAGGTAAGGAAATAGGGATAATATAGCGGTCAAGATGAAAAGAAATGGAGAGCGCTCATACATGCTATAGCAAACAAACGAGAATAAGGAAAGGGATGGCAAATTTAAGCAAATAAAGGTTAAAAGTGGAAGGGATGTGCATGTCATAGCAAATTTAAACAAATAAAGGTGAATAAGGGAAGGGAAGTGCATGTAACAAAGAAAGAAATCCACATAAGTCAAGTTCGTTATGATAAGAGCCTAAGTGTAAATCCCCAGCAGAGTCGCCATGCTGTCGCGTCCCATTTTCTCACAATAGCGGGTTTCAATGTGTGACAACTCTTTTAAATGGGTATTAAAAGAGAAGAGTCGCCACCTAACGGTTTAAGGTACGTTAGGGCACCTATTTGCAAATAACTCTCTTTGACTAGTCAATCTCACCAAAGATCGAGTAAGGGCTCAAATTACCTCAAAGAGAAGGTGTTAGGAACTCTTCAAGGTCCACAACTGTGGTTCCCGACCGAATTTTATACTATGTGGATTATATGATTAAAATACATGAGCATATAAGTAAAGAAAAATATGAAAGTTGAAAGTCCTATTATAACGTAAACCAGTGTAAGAAAAGGAATTATTAAACTATATGAATAATTGATACAAGTTTTAAAGATCATAAAGACTAGAACTGTGTGTTGGTCATGTTTAACAACTAAATCCTTTAGCAAGAATACAAGGGAAGGGCGAGGGGGGTCCTAAGTTTTTTAGCCTAAAGGATCACCCCGTGCAACATAGATAATACTTCACGACTACCTTTAGGTAGGAGTTGCTCGTAATATTCAGCGGGCACAAACTATCATCTCCTGCTACCCGATTACTATGTTGAAGTTGTTTACTTAAAGGCGTTCTATTTCATTTCTAAGTCGTACCCTATGCGTGCACTACCCGTCCCATGCTTATGGTCCAGGAGGCTTTGGACCTACTATTTAGGTAGTTCTAGACTTCACTTAGGGTGCTCAAAATGATAAAACTAGGGCACATTCAAAAACATGTAGTACTACACATAAGTACAATTAAAGGTTCAAGTTAACCTCCAAACATATCAACAAAGGCACACAAACAGATCTCAGATTATGCAGTGAGGAGTCATGAGCAATTTTAGAATCAAGATGTATGAAAGTCGTTTAAACATATAGGCATGGCTTCTATATGACCTACATGGATTAATAAAATCTTATGGGCAGTGCTGCTACTCAGATTATCGAAATTACATATTATTAAAGCCTATAGACATGATCTCTAGGTGATTCGCGCCTGGGGAGTAAACCCATTGGAAAACTCAGAATTACTCATTTTTGATCCTATTGGCGTACTTTCTAAGTGAGTAGCAATATCCTATAGGCAGGTTCTCTAGTAGTTAATATTTGAACACAGATTCGTCATGCTTATTCCTATATGCATATTGTCTAGGCGGGCAGGTTGACAAGAACAACAATTTGACTAATCGATTAAGGCCCTATAGACATGGTATTTAGATGAGTATTGATGGAAGCAGATCTTAATTACTTAACACGATCCTATAGGCATGTTATATAACAATCGTACAGCAATAGCACAAGTTGAGCAAATAATCAATGATATTTAAATCCTATAGGCATTGCTATCTAAAAGTGCATAAAAATAAAGCATGTGAACAAGTGAAATACTTATATTTTTATAGACATGTTTCTGATGTTAGCTGGTAACAATTTAGGAACCTATAGGCATGCTTCCTATCATTGCAGCATACAAACGAAAAAACAAACAAGGCATGCTGAAGTTTTCTACCCTTTCATGCAAATAGTATAATACCCCAGCCCTTTTTCATTAATCTCCCCATTATTCATTATTACAAATTATTACAGGCCCAGAATAAATAATACATGCTCAAATGTTACAAGCTAAAATGAGTACAGGCCCAATAAGCAAAGCAGGCCCAAAGAGGAATAACCCAGCAACTTCGGGGTCTTCAGTAATCTCATTCTTCACACAAAATAGCAAACCCAGGCCTAGGTACACCCTAGGACATTAGAGTGTATCAGCTGCATGACTCGAACACAGACCCATACTAAGTCAGAAGGGGGAACTAACTTACCTAGCAACGCCAAACTTAACCATATGGATAACAAATTAATCGGACCACTTGAAGTCCACACACTTAGTTCTTTAGACTGCAACTAACAGTGGTTTAAACCAGAGAAGATAGATGAGATCACACAGAGTTATATACATGAGATGCTAAAAGTTCAAAAGGCTGGATGGAATATCACAAACTAACAGCCAATCCCAAGTAGAGTTTCAGGATATAATATGATCTAAGATCAACATAAAATACAATCTCGAGAGAGGAATCTTGCAGAATCACAGACAGAAGCAAGTGCAGTTTCTAGCATGAGGGTCTAGTGCAAGTGTGATCATAACAAATAGGCTTATGAACACACTCAACTGGGCATGAGAAAATTTAACATTATCAATCATACACGAAGATTTGGATAGTACCAGGACTCATAATGGGCAAGAATATGTCAAATATAGGTTAGCAGGACTACCCTGCACTAGGCTTAATCACATATGGAGAAGAGGCCAGATATGAGGTTTACCCTAAGGTTTCAAACAATGTTAAAGAGCACAGGATTGCACAAGTCAAACATACATTAGAACTTAAATGGCATGGAAACATGTCTTAGCTTATTAGTACGGTCTCAGGAACTTAGCAGGTTGGACAAGGATGACTCAACAAGGTCTGAAACACATGCATTGATTTATCCCAAAGATACAGGTCAAGACAGGGAACACTCATTAGTTCAGGGAAAGCATGTTTAGGCCAATGACATGATCAGGAGTTAACCCTAGAAAAGTATTAAACTGCACATAAATGATTCAACAGAAATTAGAACAGGTTCTGGGTATGACTCGACTCTTCACAAGAGTACAGAACAAGGAAAGAAGCTAGACTCAGAATAAGCAACAGTAATAAGCACTTGAACACACATATTGTATATAGGCTTAAGAAAACAAAATCAAGGCAATAAATAGGCAAATTCGATTACTGGAGGGTATAGAGCCTCAAGAAGAGCTTTAGAGCATACAATAGAATTTTGGTTCATAAAAAACCTCTGAAACATAGATATGCAAAGCAGGAAGAATGGAATTGCAAAGGTCATAGGTGCTTACTAGTTACTAATTGAAAAATGCGTAAACAAAGAACAATTTCAGCAATATCTCGAATGTCAGTAGCAAACGAACAGTAGAACCCCTAAAATCTCAGTGCGTCAGAGTTCCCAAGCGTTTCGGATGAACCCCGGACAGTGCTCGCACTGAGAAAGGTCGAATAATTGAATTCTGGTGGCTTTGGCTTTCAGCAGGCCAAGAGTTCAAGTTTCAGAATAGTGTAAGGCAAGAATAAGAAAGACAGTAGTAGTTTTTAGCGATTAGGGTCTGTCCTCAAGGGGAAATTGGGGAGGGTTTATATGGTGTTGAAATTGAATGAACAAATAAGGAAAACAATCAATTAAACATAAAATAAGGAAAGAAAATAATGCATGCAATCAATAACAGAGCCGGCAAAGGAGAGATCGAAATTTCAAACCTTAGTTGAGTCCAATGGCCATGAATTTGGTCGAAAGTACAAGAATCGTTTATTGTAAAGTATATATAGATGAAACATCGGCCAGATCTTCACAAAATTAGAGTCAAATCAGAACCATCTTGAAAGGTGGTATTTACCAAAGTTAGGTAAATACTAAGTAACACCATGAACGCGTGAGTAGTAGAAGAATAATGCAAGAGAATCACGAAGGGATTCCATATGGGGCCAGATTCGGAGAGGATCTAGATACGGCGGCTAGAGTTCGTAATTAAGGAGAGGGGAATGGAGAGAGTAGAGGCGGCTGAAGTGTCGAAAATGGGATTAGGGCTAGGGGGAGGGGNGGGGGGATATATGGAAAGGGGTTAGTTTATTAGGGGTCGTTGATCATTTGAGATCAACGGTCAAGATAGAAAAGGGAGCAGGGCAGGTCGTTTAGACGGGTCATGACCGGATTGGTCTTAGGGGCCATTTGGATTGGGCTGAGGTGTTAGACTAATGATTTGGGCCAAATTTGGTCCGAAATTAGCCCTATATTGGGACTATAAAGTAAATATGTTAAAGTATTTTTAAAAATAATTTATGAAAGAAATTAATAAATAATAAAAACATCACTTATGCAGTAAAATAATTTAGAATACTAGCTTGACATTATAAAAATATAAAAAGTTTTATTTTAGTATAAATAATATAATAAATACAATTATGTATAGAATATAGGCTATTATTGAAAAATTATGTAAAATATTTTTTTAAAATACGAATATAATTATATAAGACAAAGTAAAATATTATGAAGCATATATATGGATACAAATAATAAATTTGGATGATTAAGTCATCCTAAAATAATTTTAAGAGATAATTAATAAGTAATCAAATAATTTAAATGCAAGAAAATCAATTTTTGAAGCTATAAAAATTATGAAAATTTATAGGAAATACTTGTATAATTCTTGTAAATTAAATAATGATGTGAAATGATATTTTGAAAGTATATATACTTATTTAAAAAATAAGAGGGAAAAATCGGGTATCAACAACGAGCTTTATTAATATTGTCACATTCACTTTAGGGAATGGATTAATATTTATCAAAAGTTCTCATCCTTCACGGAACAATAATTATTTGAACGTGAATCAATCACACCAAATCGTGCGATGGCGTAGAACCTCTTTTAAGATAATGCTACTTCAGGAGCAAATTGAGGCATGCATGTAATATAGAGAATAATTCACTAGCTTATATTCAATTGTAACCATAGAAAGCCTTAATTACTACTTCTGGTAGTCACAGGCATGTACCACTTCTGGTGGTTAACAAATTTAGTTATGAAACATAGTCACTTTTGGTGGTCGTACTCTGATAGAGTTCAAATGAATCATGAAATTAAATCATAACGAGATTTAAAAAATATTGCCATTGCCAGTGGTTAAATATTTCGTGCAAAAACTCTGCTGGGATTAGAAACCAAAGAAAAGATTGAGTTAAATATTACATATATAAGTCATTGCGAACTAACCTTCCTACGGAATATTGGCAACATGATTTTTATAACTTTGGTGCCAAAATATTTTGTGAAAATGAGATTGAAGTGCTATAAGTTATGTTCCTTTCTGTGATGTACAATAATACACGATTAACAATAAAGTACCCAAGTAGTTGCTTGAAAGGTTAGCTAGTGAAATTGCAAAATCAAACCTTCTTCCAATAAAGGACTTTGTGGGCAGAGAGTACCGACGAGTAGCTTTGTAATATCATGTCATTTAAACAGAAAAACAACATATGCATCTCTCGCTCTCAAGATGCATTAGAAATGGATATCGTGCCTTTGAATTACTTCATATTCCTAAAATGGAAAAGCTAAATTCAAAGTAAGTACTCAAGAGGGTAGAGTCTCGTGCTGATAACGTGTTATAAAATAAATAAAGTAAATAAACTGAAGACAAGTATTGAGAGAGATTGATATATTATTCGACTTCAAACTGATGTACATAATAAACTGATAACTCTTCTACTTATAGAAGAAAGGAAGCAGCCGCGAGGCTTTTCAGGAAGTAGCTGCAAGGCTTTTCTTGAGCTGCTTGTAAGATTTCTGCATGAGCTGCTCGCAACCTGCATGTTTAATAAGAAGCTGTTGCATGTCATTTTATTGAGTTGCTTGCAACCTGACTACATCAGCTGCTTGTTAGATAAATTTCAATAGAATACTAAATGGAGTGAAAAAGATTAAGTGATAAATGAAAATCTACAGTATAATATTTTCGTAACAAAAATGTCAAATTTTATTATGATTCTTTTTCTGCATATCTCGTGGGGCCCCTTTCCAAAACACCACAAAATAGATACTGCTATGATCTTTTAATGGTTGGTTTTCGTGTCGCAACATAGTCTGAATTTATTATGTACATTAGATGTGTTAAGATCAAGCTAGCGTATAAGGCCGCCCCATCTTTTGCTTTGACCAATCACCTACTTGAATTAGATTCTTTTTTCTTTACAATTATTATCATTGGAACGGCAACCAATAATTTCCAACAGATTCGTTATTTCCTTTCTCAACAATACTTATTTCTCAAAAACAAGAAATAAATGAGGTGGAGAGTTTTGAAAGTCCTAGCTCAATTCAATCCGTGAAGAAAAGGAAACCCATTTTTTGTTGTTTTAAAGTCTTTCTTTTAGCACTTTTGAGTACATTACAGTCACACATTATTGTAAATACTAAATCTTCATATATAAATTATTTACACAATAAATTCATTCCACATAGCCAAGTTACAAAAAGTGACATGCAAATCGAAGAAGGTAATTAACTGAGGTAAAATCGCTCTCCTATGAAAACATAACGATCTTACTATATATAAACGAAGAGGAAACCAACATCAGCAAAAAGACGTTAACTTCACGCCAAATTGCCATTCAACGACCAACTAATCACAAAACCGCGTTTTACACAAGAAATCTTTACTTTTTTTTTTTTAATTAAGAAATCAATAGGTCATACAAATTAAATCATGCTTAGACGACTAAACACCCTAACTACATATAGTTCAGCTATTTCATTTTTGGCAAACATTCCTCACAAAAATTCATGACAATGGAGATTTCCTTGAATATGAACAATACTTATAAGGTGGAAAATATATTTCCAATATTGTTCAATATTCCAAAAGCTGGAAAAAACAAATGGAAAGTTAGTCATCAACTGAAAATAAAAGCGAGTATGCAGACAACTGAAAAATCCAATAATTTCTATGAAGTTCTTTCTCTTTGCTCTGAGAATGTAGGGATTAATGAGATAAAGAAGGCCTATAGATGTATGGCTCTTCAGTGTCATCCTGATGTTTGCAATCACTCAAATAAAGGAGAGTCCACGAGACGATTTATTGAGTTGCAAAAGGCATATGAGACTCTTTCTGATCCAATTTTACGCGAAAATTATGATTATCAACTAAGGTTGAGGGATTATTCTAAAGGAACATTTGGAAGGAAATCTAGTGAAAATGGAAGAGTTGTTCTTAAGGATGTGTGGGAAAGGCAGCTCAGAGGATTGAGAAGAAAATCCTTCAGTAGGATGGAGAAAAAGAGAAGCAACTAAATTCGAAAAAGTCTTGCATGATATCAATTACCATGTTTTTTGTTTTTTCATATTATTTTTTTGGTACTTCTTCCAATTAGATTAATTCCTTGATAAAAGTCTTTTCCTTTTCTCTTATTTCTTTTAAACAAATAGGATCATCATCAGGAGGTTATTCTTTTTTATATCTTGTTGTCTTTTAAGTGTTACTCGCACTGTAATATTGAAATGAGTGAATATTCTTGAGATTTATATTAAAGTGAATCGTGTTCTTTTAGCCCCTTTGTTGTGAACATTACCAAATGTATTTTAGATCATAACCCAAAAAAGAAGCTCTACTTGTAAAATGAAAATGGATTTAAAACTTGGAAAAAGACTTATCTTGGATATTGTCTCTAGACTGGCTCCCAAGAAAATATAGTGTTGTATGTTGTTTGAAATCTAATAAAGTGCCCTTTTTTGGTTGTTAATTCTGATAAATTGAAGGCTGCTATATTGTTCTTTCCAACATTTTGCTAGCTCTTCGATTTGTGCTCTCTGCGCTATTTTCTTCTTTTGTGCCTATACTTTAAAGTTTAAGAGTTGATGATAGGGAATAGCCAGACACTTTTGGTAACTTAAGTATAGCAGTCTCCCATTGTTGAAAGTAAAAATGACGAAGCAATAATGGGCCTAAAGCCCATCTGTCAAACAAGAGGCCAGCCAAGGCTAATCAGCCCTTTCATAATCCGGCCAATTATTACTTGATTAGATTTGTCGAAGGCTAGATTCGCGATGAATTGATGGCTAATTGTTGGGGATTTTTATACAAAGCCGGCCAGATTTAATATTTATTTTTCATAGTCAGTATATGGAGATTGTACATCTGCCAGTTATTTTAATTTAATCAGTTGGTTGCGGGGCTATTTAAATTAATTCTTCTAATTAGTTTTTCCTAGTGGGACTAAAGCTCATTTGTCTAACAAGAGTCACAAAATTGCATTGTTCACCCCCCTCTCCCAAGGGATTGGTCTTTAAATATTATTCTCGCATTTACTTTGTTATGACTTCTTCTTCACCGAGAACACAATAGTTCTTCAATATTGAAAGCTTAAAATTCTTGTTTAGGGATGGAAACTAAAAGTTAATAATTGATTGTTATTAAAATTGTTTGAATGTCGATAATTTATACTTAATTTTTTAGTCCAAACACTGATTTAGTGATCTGCTTTAAAAATCTAAAAACTTCATTATTGGTCCTTAGAAAGTATTGAAGAAAACAAAGTGCATCTTCTTGATTTGATGTTATTTGACTAAATTGGTGATTAAGCATTGTTTGTATTAGTATTTGGAGGGTTTATTTCAAATTTGAGATCATTTAGAGCATATCTGAGTCTTATCGAAATTGCAATTGAACGCTTTATTGAACAACATGATAAATTATGCCAATCGATTGACTTTGATGAATAATTTAACAGATAAGTCAATTGTAGATAACATAAAATCATACTAATCCAGTAGAGTTTGGTGAACAATTAAACATGCACATATTCATGCCAATTGGTAGAGCTTGTGAATAATTTAACAAATAGGTCGAATGTAGATAATACAAAGCCATGCCAATATGATAGAGTTTGGTGAAAAATTGAACAATCACAAAGTCATGCCAACTTATTGTGTGATAATTAACAATATAAGCAGAATAAATATAGCATAAAATCTATCAATCCGGTAGAGATATCTGTGACAAGCAATAAGTATGTATGGGGTCGGATATCATTTTTAAAAAAACATAAACAATATTAAAAGACCAGCCCCTTATAGCGTCATTTTCTTAGAGGAATTTTCAAAAATCACTATTGTTGTGGCTATTTAACTTCCTATAGCTACCATATACATAATTACTTCTTATAGCTACCACATACATAATTATTTCCTATTGCTACTATTTAGTTGTTACGCGACTGTATTCGCACTACTGCATTCATGAATATAGTAGCGGCATTCGCGTAAAAAATAAGGGAGTCCCGTTGTACGGCTATATTCGTACCATTGTATTCATGAATACAGTAGCGGAATTCGCCTAAAAATAGGGGAATCCAGCTGTTTAATCATGAAAAGAGGATCAATTAGCGTGTATTGCTCCTAATTTAACTCAGCAAAATCAATTCTACATAGATTTCGCTGCTACTATGTTGTATTCTATCTATCCACGCGAATGTATTTAGGGTGAATACCATTCTATTCAATTCACAGATATTCATTATTCACTATTATACATTGTATTCAATTCATCGTATTCAATTCGATTGTATTCAAACAATATAAAATCACAAAACACAGTAATATTCGGTTGTATTCAAAAAATACAGACCTTCAAAATACATAAATACAGGCGAAAAATAATATATTTATACAAAAATATAATATATTTGAGTGTATTTGTATAAAATATAATGTATTTGTATCATTGTATGTGACTAAATAGCAAAGAAGAGAAGAGATTTGCCGGAAATGGCGTTTTTCGGCCAAGCATAATACTGTATACATTATATTAAAAGTAAAAATGTAAACGAACAAAAATCCGGCCACAAATCTTCTCCAGTGTAGCCATGGCCAGATTTGTTCACCTAAGAGGATGAACCAATAGTGGATGATGATGCCAACGATTCTGATGCCGACAACGATTCTGATGACGACCACCACGATGATGACACCGATGATTCTGCTGATTTGATAGAAAAGATAGAGGACTAAGAATCTTGCTAATAGAGAGAGAGAGAGAGAGAGAGAGAGAGAGAGAGAGAGAGAGAAGGAAAAGAGAGAGAATGAACATAATTGGCGTATTTCATGCCTCAATGGTAGATATAAATAAATACTTATTTTGGTATAAAATAGAAAAGATAGTTATAAGTAATAATATTTTGAATTATTTTGGTTTATAATAAATAAGGTATAATAGTTTGCTATAGGAGGTAAAATTTTCTTTTTTCAATCACCCAACACGAGTCCATCTAAGGCTAATCAGCTCATTCACAATCCAGTCCAGTAAGCCGTGATTGGATTTTCCAAAGGGGAAACTACCCAAACTGTCATCCCACAAATAACCAAAACTAACCCAAAATAAAATGTCTACCTAGAAAGGCCCAAATGTCATTTTAATCAGGAAAAAATACTAATTAATATCAGTTTCTATTCACTCGTCTTTTTTTTACCCTAGGATGCTCTTTACTGGTAAATTGCAGATTGTAGGTTAGTTCAATTGGCTCGTTCATGAAAGAGAGCCTTAATTCGAATATAGTTAATAGCTTTTCAATCTGCAAGCTAATGACAGAAATCCTAATACAAAAAAGTTAGAAAAAAGATAAATGAAATCCTAAATGCAAGTATTTTGATATAGTAACTTAGTAAAATAATTTGAAAAGTGAAGAAGATGAGCTAAAACTCTACTGAAAGTCATTGAAGCTTGCTTAAGCTTTAGTTTGAAAATTCGAATTTTCGAAATTCAAAATTTATTACAAGCGGGTGTTGTTGGAATAGATTGGGTACATTTCAAGGAGTTTGAAACTCAATTTTGGGACGAATTGGTAGAGATTTGAGGTTATTTGAATTCAAATTTGAGCCAAATACAAAGTAAAAGACGAACATAAAAGAAGATGAAATGTCTATCCCACTATGTATCTTTCGTGTATTACTTGTGTATCACTTATGTATCATATATCTATCCCATATGTATCATATATGTATCTCTTATATATCCATGTATATACATGTCTGAGATACATGTTTGATATATGTATCACAGAGGAACTTTTTAAACTCGAATTTAACTATGGATTTTGATATCAAACCAGTCCAAATCTCCTCCAATATTCCTCAAATTTTATATATTGCCTCATCTATTTGTTACTAATTCCAACCATGTCCATTTGATTCTTATGAGTGGCCTATGTGAATATGAGCCAGAAGCAGGATTCCGGAAAGTCAAATTCGATATTGCAAGTGCAAGTCGACGTTCCTGATATGAAAGTGAAAGTGAAGTGAAAGCCGGCCCTAAGCAGGATCCAAAGACGTTTAAGTCCAGTTCCAATCTGTATAATAGTCAAGTTCAATCGTCGAAAGTGAGATCTCTTTTAAAAAAATCCTTTTGTGCCTATTTTTTTAATAACTATTATCTATCATTTTACTAGGTTGTTGTTGTTGTTGTATCTATCATTGGTAACAGATTTTGACTCCAAACTAGTCCAATTCACCTTCACTCTTCCTCAAATTTTGTATATAGCCTCACCTATGTGTTTTCTAGGGGTGAGCATCGGTCGGTTCGGTTCGATTTTGTACAAGTTTAGTTCAATTTTTTTGATTTTCGGTTTTCGGTTTGCGATGTTAATAATCAAAACCGAACCAAAGTATTTTCGGTGCGGTTCGATTTTCTTGCGGTTTGGTGCGGTTATTTTCGATTTTATTTTTCGGTGCTAGTGTAACAATATGGGCCACATCCATTTATGTGGTGTTATCCTCCATCCAATTTACTGTACATTGTATTTCTAATTATTCTGTTATTCAATGAGACATTTTACTTCACTAGTAACAGGCGATGTCATCTTTTGTACTAAACTAGTTTTGCCTTGCCCTAATGATCTGCTAATTCATCTCTGTTTTGTGAGCGTTCTAACAGTTGTATTTTATCCTGCGTGGTGCTGTCAAACATGGCCAATTAGAGGAGAATCTGTAATGTATGATAACGTTTTAATTCTATATCTGGATTCTAGTTTTATGTGCCCCACAAATTTAGTAGCATAAAAAAAGGATAGTTAAACTGAAGCTAGAAATTGAGAAGAGTTTCATGAGTTTCCTTATTTTTTTATTTTTTTTTCTTGTAGCTAACAAGATGACTGACAAGACAACTAACGCGGGAACGAGGGCTAAAAAGGATATATTCCTTTTATGGTGAAGAAACAAACACGACAAATCTGTCGAGAAAACACTAATGAAGATAGAAAAATCTAATAGGTCATTGGTAGAAGAAACTCTTAGCTTCTACCTAAAAGATTTTCTAGTTGGATTGTTTAGATACTCTTCTTTTAAAGTGACTTGATGTGAAACAATCACTTAAACTTTTTAAAAGTTAGTGACCGGAAGTTGTTTCAGAAACTTTTACAAGAAGTTGACTAGTTGTTATCTTATTAGTTTTAGTTGTGTCATTTAACATATTTTCAGAGATAGGAGTCTTTCGGCAGTAGAACCCATACTTAAAAAAAATTAACCGAAATACTAAAATTGAACACCAAACCGAACACTAAACTTTTAAAAAATATAAACCACAAATCGATCAAAAAATCGAACAAACCGAACTGAATAAACCAAAATTATCGACTCGATCGATTTTTTCGGTTCAGTCGATATTATGCCTACCCCTGATATTTTTAATGAAATCTAATAATATCCATAAAAATAATCTTCTTTTTTTTTTTTGCCTAGGTTTTTTGAATATTGTATATCATTTATAATTTTTTTGGCTATTTTTAATAGCACGACAAAAATAGTTAATTGTTGGTAAGTACCGTATTTTTTTGTTACGTCACTGCAGTTTTCCGTTTTCCAAAGGCTTACATTCCAAATGAGTTGATTGCTAAAGTGTTTCCTAATGAATTGAATATAATTTATGTTTTTAAAGTTAAACAAATGAATTGAAAATAAAACCCAAAATATTCATCGATTTAACTTACAGAAATACTTTACATGTCATAATTACATAAAAATGATGTTCTATAAGTAGCCAGTCATTAGTAGTACACAAAGCAAAGATGTGTCTTAATTTGACATATTTTGAAAAAGGTAATTAAGATCATCACAAAGAGAGGAAACCATTGAGGAAGAAGAAGACATATAGTAGAACCTTGTTTGGCTACGGAGATTGAGAGATGAAGGAATCAGCGAAAGGAAATCATAATTCATAACAGAAGAAGGTGATCTTGCATGATCTTCTATAGCCCTTGGATTCATGATTCTTGGCATTCATTTCCTTTGATAAACTTCTATCTTTTATTCATTTAACGTGTTGTTTATACTACATGCAAGATGGTCCAACTTTGAGAATATTTTTCATCGGATTATTGTCATTCATTTCCTTTTGTGATGCATTTGTTTTCAAAATTCAATGATAACCTTAATTGGGATTTTAGTTATCTTTCTCTTGTTTCTGGAACACTCAGCAAGCATGTAAAGTGAACAATACTCGACATCTAATTTCTGTTCATTTTTCATAAACTCGTGAACTTGTCAAACTTTGATTTTATTTCCTGGCCTCCTTTCCGTAGAGATATTATTCAAAAATCCTCCTACCCAAAAATTTAATTTCAAATCATTGAAATGTAGCTTAGCATTTCCACAATAAAATAATTAGAGAACAGAGAAGCCTTTTCCTTGACGTTATAACATACTATAGCACATGCTAATGGCCGAATTGTCTATACCTTCATCAAAGATTTCCTGAAAAATTAAACAATATCACTTGGTATTCTAAAGAGTATATTTTCTATGTAATTTGTTTATGACTTGTGAGGCATATCAACTTTGATTAAATCTATCTATTATTTTAATGTTATAAATCATGAAATATATATCTTACGGTGCACATGATACTAATTTAATCGACGGTCTTTCTGTTTTGCCATGGTAGGCGATTAACTTCTCTTCATAATTATTTTATTGAAACAAAGATGCAATTATGAAGCTTCTTTCTCTCTATGCTTTTCATCACATTCTCCTTCCTTATATTGTCATGTAAAACCTAGTTTAGACATTGAGGAAGAAAATAAAGGGAATTTTAATAAAATGGAGAAGATTGGTTTAAATAATGGCTTTCCATTTCTTCTTTTAATTTCGAGGAAATTATATATAAGTACAATTCATACATAATGGCGTACGCAACATTTTTTGCAAGTAGTATTACATTAAATAAATGAACACATAAATAAATCGTTATAAGAAGATAGAATAAAATAAAAAATAATTTAAATGCCTTATTGTAATTATCATTAACGTTCAAAAAGGAGAAAAAAGAAGGTGAAAAACATTTCAAAAAAAGAAAGAAAGCAATAAATAAATAAACAAATAAATAAAGCTAAACCTTCGTAAGCAAGTACAGATGGTAGTACTAGCAAGATTGATATATTAAATATTTTGCTAGAAGGAAAAGAAAAAAAAAGAAATACATTTATTCGGTTGGGAGAATCGATCCTGTCACCTCCCTGATAAACTGTAGCGTCTTTCCCGCTGCACCAAAAAAATGTGCTCAACAAGTGGTGTCATCCATCCCCTTTTACACTTTAATTGTTCACGTATCATTTTTGCGAAGAGCTGTCACGTGACACCGCTTTACCCTATGCAAATCTGCCCCTGTTCATACACATATATTGCAATCGGTAGCCTATATATAATATTGCAAAGTTTGAACCCAAAAACAACACGCCAAGTTCAACATCCAACTTTAACTAAGTTCTCAGAATTGTTGTTCAATTTTTTTATGAAAAGCTCAAGCTTCTAACTCAATCTCCAAATCAGTATTGCTAAAAAAAAAATCTCCAAATCAGTACTTGTGTCCAAACATTAGTTCAACAAACCAATTTTATTTGGGTAGTGAAAATTAAATTTTTAAGGTAATCTTTCATTGTTGAACAAGCTTAAATAAGTGAGTTTAAGTTTCAAATCTAATTTTACGAGAAATTTGGGATGGATGTTATTTAGACTCATTGAAATAATCTAGGAGTTTTTTACAAAATTAAAGTAATTTAATGGAGATTTTGGACTGATTTTGAAAAAGAATTGCACTTTTATACAAGACATGTACATTGTGTATATAAATGTATAAAAGTGTATAAAAAGTATCTATATACCCATATACACTATTATACATGTTATACATCATTATACATAAACTAACATCATCTTCTTCCTTGAGAATCTTCTTAAATTTAATTCAAATCTAGCTCAATTTACTCTAAATCACTTTACATTTGAACTTTTTTTTTGATGTTTTCAATGGATTGGAACAACACCCAATCTAAATAACTAATAAACTCAAAATTTCAAATCTAAAATTTTATCTCTAATCTACTTCAATTCACTTCAAAGTTAAGTTTTAAACTCCTTTTGATGTTTTTTAATCTATTGAAATAATACCTAATCCAAACAACTAACAAACTCAAAAATCCCAAATCTGAAATTTATCTTAAATCTACTCCAATTTTCTTAAATATTAAGTTTAAAACTGCTCTTGATATTTCCAATCGTGTATCTTAATCCAATATCAATGAGTCGTGTTTCATGTGTTTTAGGGTCTAAACAAACAGTAATTCTGCTTAACTTTATTGAAAGAGACCTTGAATTTGTCCCCATCATTGTCTAACTCAATTTCCACTAATTTCGGGTTATGTGGATAAAGTTGCAGATTTCACAATGTGTATTATTTAAATTTCAACATCACGACCAGGATTATCACAAAAATGATATTCCGTCCATCTAACCTTAAAATTTTGATTTATTTAATCATGTTTAAATTGAATTTGTAGTCAGAACTAATATAGAAATAGATTTTCATGTCTCATCGTACTATTATAAATAGAAAATGCGTGGAGAAAAGTAAAAATTGCAGAAAGCTTTCAAAAAATTATAATAAAATATTTTCCTTTAATTTATATGTTGGATTGTCTTGTCACCATGTCGCAAATTAGTTACCTCTTTTTTTCGAGATCATTATTAAGAAACGCATAATATCTTTTCCCTTTTTCTTAAGCACTAAAGAACTTAGTTATGTACACATTGGCTGATGTGTAGTATAAAACCCGATTTTCCTATCACGGTCTATCATCTATATGAGAAGGAATACCATTGTCATCCAGCTTGATATTTTATTTCAACCATCAGAAATATATTACATTGAGCTGTCCAAATGTCATTTTGTTCGAACTATGATTTGGAGGAAAATTGTGTAAAAATAACGTTCTCTCCTGTTCTAGGAGTGTGAAACTTCCCCATTTGGATATAGATTTTTCCAAGTTTTTTTCAAAAAACACAAAACATATTTGTTAATAGATTTTATTCATATTTTGACAAATTTTGAAAATAAAATTTTTAAATCCCAAAAAAAGTTCTAAGCTGTTATAAGAAAAATCAAATTATGGTGGATGTCTACTCTTCCTCCATGATCTTCATCTCAAATGCTTAATGACATATCTAATGACATATTTTTCTTCACTTTTCATGCCTATATAAAGGCCTTATAATAGATAGGAAAATACCCACAATTAAAGAAGAAAATCTCTTCCTTCTCCCTATCTCTATTTCTTGTTTATGTTTTACTAAATTGCTTTTATTTCATAACACGTTATTAGCACGAAATAGCTTCTACTCAAGTCCGATCCGGCACACACTAGCTACCACCACTCTGCTTTCTGGTATGTTTCTTTTAACGTTGTCATAGCATCGTTATTACATCTGGAGAATTTTCTTTTTCCCAAGGTTGATTGCTAATCTGCACAAATACCAGTTAATTTAGATGTTACCATTCATTAAATATTTTCAACCAATCAATTCTATGCTTATGTAAGCTCCATTACATGGACTTAATTATTCTGGTAACCACATAAAAGTGATGCATCCATATAATTTGTGGTTTAAGATACTATGTAATTATTTTTCTGAGTATACTGCCAACAAGTTTTAAAATAATTATAGATTGGTATTTTATTCAAAATTTAAAAATATATACAGATGTCATATTTAGAAGGTACGATCATTATAAAATTGTTATTAAGATATTATAAGAAAATATAGAATACATATATTAAATCATTCCGTAACAAGACTTTGCCATAATTACAACTAAGCTTTACCTCTCTTTTTGTTTATTTTTCTGTGAATTCAATTAAGAATTTGCCACATAAATCCAATTGGCATTGAGAAATAAAACCGCACGACAAGAAAGAACAAATGTGAAGTTTTTTCTAACTCTGTAGCCTCTAGGGGATAAATACAGACGTCTCCGTACCGATCCCTCAGACTCTACCGAGCTTGTCTGTGAACTGTGAGACCCATGTAACCTAAAGCTCTGATACCAACTTGTCACGATTCGGATTTTCCACCCTCAGGAGTCGTGATGGCGCCTACTAGTGAAAGCTAGGCAAGCCAATCAACCGAATTATTTGCCTTGATTCTATTTTTAAATTCATTACAACTTAAAATCAACAACTAACAAACAACATAACTTAACGAGCGGAATAATAAAATTTCAGACTTTAAAATACCGCTAATAAAATCTTCTTAACGAAACTATCCAAGATTTGGTGTCACAGCTTCACAGACTATCTAAGAGTACTACAAATAAGGGTCTGAAAGAAATAACAAAGTAATGTCTCTGGGACTACATAAAAGAAACAGGTAAAATTAATAGCGGGAGACGCCAAGGCCTACGGACGCCTGCAGGACTACCTCGGGTCGCCTGATAAGCAAGAAGCTGGAAGCTCACTACGGTCCAAAATATGCAGCGCTGGGATCTACACAAAAGAGTGCAGAGTATAGTATCAGCACAATCGACCCCATGTGCTGGTAAGTGCCTGGCCTAACCCTGGCGAGGTAGTGACAAGGCTAGGACCAGACTCCAGATAGACCTGTGCAGTTATATATACATATATATATCTACAGCAGAAAGATAGAAGTAATTAAATAATTAAAGCTGGGGAAGGGAAACATGCTTTGGGGTAGCAGATACAACAGATCATCAAAGAATAATAAGGAAACTACAATTTAACTTCTAACACGAATAAAGAGAAATACAGGCAACTTTCACTTTCAGTTCCATCTTGTTGCAGGCGTGCAACCCGATCTCATTTCTCATATTTTGTGGTAGGCGTACCACCCGCTCCCATTTCATTATATCTTGTGGTAGGCGTACCACCCGCTCCCATTTCATCAATCTTGTGGTAGGCGTACCACCCGCTCCCATTTACGTCATATTTTGTGGTAGGCGTACCACCCGTTCCCATTTCATCATATCTTGTGGTAGGCGTACCACCCGCTCCCATTTACAAGTCATCACAAAAATCACAAGAAATCCCGTCAAGAGAACAAAAGCAATATAATAACTTCCCAGCAAGGGAACAATAATATCAAAGCAAACATCCCGGCAAAGGAGAATCAGCTATAACCAATCTTAACTCAACTTCTACTCAGCTCAACTAATGCCAATACTCAATTATAAATAAAGTCCACGATAAATAAACTGAATTCTTTCTTAACATCGAGAATCATCAATTAAGGCTTTCGTAGTATCATTTAAGAACACAACAACTATCCATTTAAGACTCACGGTCATGCTCGACACCAACGTATAGATACTCGTCACCATGCCTATACATCGTACTCAACAAGAAGCAATTAACAAATAGGACACAACTCCTAATCGCTCAAGCTAAGATTAGACCGGATACTTACTTCGCTTTGCAACCAAATTCATGATTCTAACAAACCTTCGCCTTGAAACTTTGTGTCCGAAGGCTTTAAATCTTAGTTAAGCTTTCCAATGTCGAAATATAAAATTCCAGTAACTTTTGCAGGGCAGCGAACTGAGGTCGGTTTTAGATGCGCTATCGAGCTTCGACCTCGACTTTAGTCTATCAAAGATGAATTAATAAATTTTCTAAAATTGTTGATGAGTCATATTAGTCTGGTATGTCCCTTAAGGTATAAAAATCCAGATTGGAATCACTACCACCAATTTAATTGAATGAAACTTTTCTGAAGGAATATATCTCTTCCAAAGCAACGTATCCAATTTGAAATGGTGGGTTTAGGGCTTTCCTCTCGGACAAAAGCAGATGACTAAAATAAATAAAAGATAACCAAATTTCTGCTATGGTAAATACCAAATAGAAACAGTAGATAAGTTGAAGTTAAATCTTTTTCTTTAGGAGATAGCTAATAGGAAAAGAGTGAATTTTAGAGAGGAGAAAAGCTGTCAAGAATTTGGTTTCGAAGGGTGAAGGCAGTGGCTCTGAGTTGTCCCCAAAATTATTGCCAAACACAGGTATTTATAGCGGCAGATTAGAGCTAGGCTTATTCTAGGGCATTCTTATTCTACGTGGATCCTTGGCTAATTTTAATACCAAGGATTGTATGTTGGTCCAAAGAAAGTTAATGGATTAACTAAAATGGGCCTGTAGCTAGATTGATGGCAATGCTATGTTGGTTGTGCAAAGTTGTGCGCAAAAGATCAATTATGCTCTAAGAATTATCTTGGCCCCCAACCTAAAGGCCAAGTATTATTTCTTTTCCACATAAAAACGTTTCGAATAATTATATAGATTGCACATGCAAATCGAGGTGAGGTAAAAAAGGAGGTTTTTAAGCCTCGGAACACTGAATTCAATCTAAAAACAAGTGAAGACCCTTTGGGTCATCACACAATAGCACTTGTGCAGATAAGGCCCAGAAGTTATCATAAAGTCTCCCTATTGCAATTGGCTTTTGGTCAGGAGCCAAATATTTTTTATTTAGAATCTTTGGTTGTGCGGTATATGTTCCAATTGCTCCACCACACACAAAGATAAGTCCCCAAAAAAGTTTGGGGATATATGTTGGGTATGAATCTCTTTCTATTGTAAAATATCTGGAGCCTATAACTGGAGATTTATTTACGGCAAGATTTTCTGCTGAATCAGTATACCCTACATTAAGGGGAGAAAATAAGCAGCTGAGTAAGGAGATAGATTGGAATGTATTATCACTATCTCATTTAGATCCTCGAACAAATCAATGTGAACAAGAGGTTCAAAAGATAATTCATTTGTAAAATATCGCAAATCAACTGAATGATGCATTCACTGACCTACCAAGGTTGACTAAGTCACATATTCCAGCTGCTCATGCTCCAATTCAAGTTGATATCCCGGTAGGACAATCAATTAAAGCAAATGAGTTTATACCACGATTAAAACGTGGTAGACCAATCTGTTCTAAGGATAAAAATTCTCGAAAAAGAAAAGGAACAAATGATCAAAATGATTATAATACGGAGGTAGTGGCTCAAGAAGAGAACAGAGACATAACAAATAATAAGACCTCAAGGGAGGTTCAGGTACCTGAAAATGATGAGAATGGAAACATCTCAATAAATTATGTCTCAACGAGAAAAACATGGAACCGAAATAATATTGTTGTTGATAACGTTTTTGCTTATAATGTTACTGTTGAAATAATGCAACAAGATGAGGATCTTGAACCAAAATCTATCGATGAATGTAGACAGAGAAATGATTTTCCAAAATAAAAAGACGCTATCCAGGCAGAATTAACTTCACTTGCGAAACGTGAAGTTTTTGGTTCTGTAGTCCAAACACCTAATGGTATTAAGCCTGTTGGCTATAAGTGGGTCTTTGTACGTAAAGGGAATGAGAAAAATGAGGTACAAAGATATAAGGCACCCTTGTTGTACAAGGATTTTCACAAAGGCCTAGTATCGTTTATGGAGATACGTATTCTCCTGTTATGGATGCTATAACGTTCCATTATCTCATTAGTTTTGCTGTCCATGAAAATCTTGACATGCATTTAATAAATGTGGTTACAGCCTGCCTTTATAGCTCACTTAATAATGAGATATAGATGAAAATTCTCGAGGGATTTAAAATGCCTGATGCACATAATTCAAAGTTCCGGTAAATGTTTTCAATTAAATTGCAAAGATCTTTGTATGGTCTAAAGCAATCAGGAAGAATGTGTTATAACCGCCTTAATGAGTATTTATTAAAGGAAGGTTATATAAATGATACCATTTGTCCATGTGATTTTATAAAGAAAACAACATCCGAGTTTGTTGTACTTGTTGTATATGTTGATGACATAAACCTTATTGGAACTCCTACAGAACTCCAAAAGACAATTGATTATTTAAAGAAGGAATTCGAGATGAAAGATCTCGGAAAGACAAAATTATGTCTTGGTTTGCAAATTGAACATTTGGCAAATATGACTTTTCTTCATCAATTTGCCTACATAGAAAAGGTATTGAAATAGTTTTACATGGATGGAGCACATCCATTAAGTACTCCGATGATTGTTCGATCACTTGATGTGAATAAAAACCCGTTCCGACCTCAAGAAAAGAATGAAGAGATTCTTGGTCTTGAAGTACCATATCTTAGTGCAATTGGTGCACTAATGTATCTTGCTAATACTACAAGGCCTAACATAATTTTTTCAGTTAATGTCTTAGCAAGATAGATCTTTGCTCCTACAAGGAGACATTGGAATAGAATCAAACACATATTGCAGTATCTAAAAGGAACTATAGATATGAGATTATTTTATGGCAATGATTGCAGTTCCGATCTTGTTGGTTATGCCGATGCTGGGTATTTATCTGACCCACACAAGGCTCGATCTCAAATAGGCTACGTGTTTACATGTGGAGGCAATGCCATATCTTGGCGACCGATTAAGCAATTAATCGTGGCTATTCTATCTAATCATGTTGAGATAATTGTTATTCATGAAGCAAGTAAAAAATGTGTATACTTGAGGTCTATAATACATCTTATTAGAGACAAATGTGGTTTGAAGTGTGACAAACTACCCACAATTTTGTATGAATACAATGCAACATGCATAGCCCAATTGAAGGGAGGATTCATAAAAGGAGATAGGACAAAGCACATTTCAACAAAGTTATTTTTCACACATGATCTTCAAAAGAATGGTGATATCAATGTGCGGCAAATTCGTTCAAGTGATAATATGGCTGAATTTGTTCACCAAATCAGTTCCGACGTCAACCTTCAAGAAACTAGAATACAAGATTGGGATGTTCAAGCTCAAGGATGTGAATTAATGCTCTCATCAGGGGGAGTTAATACGCTTTGTACTTTTTTTTCTCTTACAAGATTTTGTCCCACTGGGTTTTCCTTGAAGATTTTTAACGACGGAACCAAAAAGCGTATTTAAAAACATGTGTACTCTTTTTCTTTCACTAGGATTTTTTTTAGAGGGTTTTTTCTAATAAGGTTTTAATGAGGCACTTTATCTATGGACATCCAAGGGGGAGTGTTATAAGAAAAATTAAATTATGGTGGATGTCTACTCTTCCTCCATGATCTTCATCTCAAATGTTTAATGACATATTCAATGACATATTTTTCTTCACTTTTCATGCCTATATAAAGGCCTTGTAATAGATAGAAAAATACACACAATTGAAGAAATCTATTCCTTCTCCCTATCTCTATTTCTTGTTCATGTTTTACGAAATTGCTTTTATTTCATAGCATAAACTTGTTTTTGGCCCAAATATTACCGTTAGATTTTTTTAATAATTTTAAAAATTACCCCAAACTTTTATATTTTATAAAAAAAACCCACCATCTATTATGACACAAATAACTACCAGCTAAATACTATCATTTTCTTTTGGACCGATGGATCTTGTAATATTATTCCAATTTGATGAATTATAGTGACTAGTAATTGTGTTATTAGCATTTGATTTTAAAATATCAAGTTGTGATTTTAGAATAATGTATTAAATAGTTTATTATAAAAATGATAATTTTGTGCCAAACTTATCTATGTTCTGGACTATGGTTTGTGTTAATAATAATGAAGCATCGACAAAGGTTCTGCAAATAGAAGGATTAATAAGTTTATTTGTTTGGTATTGTTGAATATTTTTTATAGGTTATAACTTATGAGTATAAGTCACACTTCATGTTTTTTCGAAAAACAAAAGTTAAATATGTTTTGAAAAATTATGTCCAAACAGATTTTCATCTTCAAACCAAACTTCATTCAAATCAGATTTTTTAAAATAAATTTAAAAATCTATGGCCAAACGCTAGCTTATTATCTGTGCAAAATTCGATTAGAATCTAACAATTACACTTTAGTTATGACTCTGAAGAAATCATATAAAGCTATGTGTCACATAGCAAATTAAAAGGCGAGAAATGTTTTTCTGTAAGTTAAAATATATAAACAGTTCACTTAACAAGATGCTTATGTGGATGGCTGATAATTGGTAGAAAAGATATAAAAGGCTATATAAATTATCTCATATTTAGCTCTTGTTTTATGAATTTGGGAAGTTAATTGCGTCGATTCATGTTAATGTAATGTGTTTTTATGTGTAGGAATGAGTTGAAAGCAATCGGGGGCGAAAACCGGGAAGAAACGAGCCAAAACGAGAAGAAAATGGACCAAGAGAGACTGGGCGCCACAGGCAGCGCCTAGCGCCACCTGTGGCGCTGGAGGCAGAACAACAGAAAAGGTCACTAGTCACAGCGCCCTGGGGGGGCGCCGAGCGCCAGCCAGGGCGCCGACTGCGGGGAAGCGTCCTAATACGTCTAGGAGACCCCTAAATCGACCCCAAACCTTCCCAACTCCTGTATAAACACCCCTAAACCCATCTTGGAAGGGGAGAACGTGATTTTGAAGGCTAAGGAGGCTTAGGAACATCAACAACACAAGCAATTCTCAGTTCATCAATTCTGTCATCTCTATTAGTTTTTCAATACTTCGTCTTTTGATTTTGTTGAACATGAGTGGCTAATCACCCCTTGATCTGGGGTTGTGATTAGCCATGAATATTGTGTTTCTAACTTGACGATTTTGTTTTAATAGTTCATGTGAATATGGTTGTTTCTTCAATTCTATACTAAATTGCTTAATTATTTTGGCCATCAATTAAGTTCTATTAATTATCTATGCTATGTTTGGGAAAACAATGTTTAGATTAGAATAAGAATTGAAGAAAGCATGTTCTTAACCTTTTTAAATGGGCGGATTCGTGGTTAGGATAGGCATATACTTAATCACCATGCTTAATTGAATATCGTGTTCTTATTGCATTCTTGCTAGATTAATTTCATAGGAATATAGGTGTTAATCTTGTTAGGATAGGCGAATAGCACTTCGGAAGAAGGCTATGAGTATAATTATCGATCAATTAGCAATCTTACATGAATTGTATGAACGAGAAGTCAATTAGAACGCAATAGGATTGGAAACATAATCACAACCCTGGAATCTTTGTTTTATTGATTACAAAACACATACTTGTTCATTGCAATTCTTAGATATAAATTAGAAATACAATTTAGAATAAACCATCTATTCAGCTTGATCCTTGCTTGTTAAATAACAATATTAGTTGTTATAAAGTAGTTAAAGTAAGTCCCTTGGGTACGATAATCCGGACTCATAATCCTGTATTACTTGTCGACCACGTATACTTGCGTGTGCGTTAGGGAGCAACAAGTTTTTGGCGCCGTTGCCGGGGACTTAAAAATCTGCTACTTTACCAACTTCAGCTTATATTTTTTATTTATTCAAGTTTTATTAATCAGCTTATGTTGTTTGCTTTGACACAGGCTTTTCTATTGAATGCGGAGAAGTAGAAGTGCAAACAACCTGCTTCCCTTTGATCCAGAAATTGAGCGTACATTACACAGAGTAAGGAGGGAAGTAGAAGCCAGGACCAGAATTAACTAAGAGTTGGACATAGTTGTTCAACCACAGTCTATCGAGATGGCAGGAAACGCAGAAAGAGCAGTGATTGAAGCTGCAAGACCAAATCTTGCCAATATGAATCAAGCGATTGTCACGCCTGAAATCACAGGGCATTTTGAGCTAAAGCAATACATGGTGCAGCTAATTCAGTCTACGGGACAGTATGTGGGACTGTCACACGAAGACCCACAGAGACACATTCAGAACTTTTTGGAGATCACAGACACATACAATTATCCAAATGTGTCAAAGGATTATGTGAGGTTGACGTTGTTTCCCTTTTCTCTGTTGGGCGAAGCAAAAGAGTGGTTACAAAAGGAGCCTGCAAACAGTATATATACATGGGATGACCTGGCAAGAAAATTTCTGATCAAATTCTTTCCTACCAAGAAAACCAAGTCACTGAGAAGCCAGATTTTGGGTTTTGAACAACGAGAGGGGGAAACCCTTCGACAGGTATGGGAGAGGTATAAGAAGCTACTTAGAGACAGTCCACACCATTCCCAGACAGATGAGGTACTTGGGCACACGTTCGTTGATGGTTTAGATGAAGCCTCAAAGATGAACCTTGATTCAGCGTGCGTGGGAAGTTGCATGGCTAAGCCATACAGTGAAATCCAACTTCTATTGAACAATTTTACAGCCAACGATCATAATTGGAAAGGTGATGGTGACTCGCGCAGAGCCATTAAACAAAAGGGAGCTGGTTTGATAGAATTGGATGACTTGGAAGCTATGAGAGCAGAAATGGCCAAATTGGCAAATCAGATGAACCGCATGACTATGCAGCAGATTCAACCCAGACAGCAGGTCCAACAAATGTCATTATGCTGTGAGATGTGTGGTGATAACCACACGAGTGATATGTGTCCCACCAACCCAGAGTCTATATATTATGTGGGACAACAAAGCAGGGGGCCCGTGAATCAGCATGCACAGTATGGGAATTCCTACAATCCAAATTGGAGGAATCATCCCAATTTTTCATGGGGTGGTAATCAGTAGCAGCAGAATATGAGCAGACCGCAAGGAAACTATAACCAACCACAGAGGCAACCTCCTCAATCTGATGATAACACGAATGAGTTGCTGAAGCAGCTTGTGCAGGACAACAAGCAATTCAGAACTGAGTATCAAACCCTCAATACTACAGTGAGGAATCTGGAGCGCCAGTTGGGACAGTTGGCTGGAGCTCAAAATACTCGACCTGCTGGAGCACTACCAAGCGACACTGAAGCTAATCCATGGGCAACACTAAATGCAGTTTCATTGAGGAACAGGAGACAGTTAGAAGAGGTCGATTCGAAAAAGAAGAAGCAAGTGACATTCAATGAAAAACCAATTACCATTGAGATAACTGTAGAAAAGGGCAAAGAAGTTGAGAAATCAGTCAACGAGGCAGGAGCTAAGCAACCCCCACAATTGGTTGCAAGGCCACCACCTCCCTTTCCACAAAGATTACAAAAGTTGAGAGATAATGAGACCTACAAAAAATTCTTTGAGATTCTAAAACAGGTACAAATTAATATTCCATTGGTGGACATTTTACAAGAGGTGCCGAAATATTCAAAGTACATCAAGGATATTGTGGCCAACAAAAGAAGATTGACTGAGTTTGAAACGGTGGCACTTACTGAAGAGTGCAGTTCGAGAATTCAAGGGAAACTACCGCAAAAATTGAAGGATCCGGGCAGCTTCACTATTCAGATCTCTATTGGGAAACATGTTGTGGGAAGAGCATTATGCGACCTCGGAGCAAGCATAAATTTGATGCCACTTTCAGTGTTCCGACAGTTGGGGTTGGGTGACCCACGCCCGACGACAGTCACCTTACAGTTAGCAGATCGATCCCTCGCTCATCCGGAGGGAGTAATTGAGGATGTCCTGGTCCAAGTTGGCTCATTCATATTTCCGGCTGACTTCATCATCCTAGATTACGAGCCAGATCAGGACGTCCCATTTATTTTGGGGCGTCCATTCCTAGCCACAGGCCGTGCCATTATCGATGTCTGCGAGGGTAAAATGACGATGCGAGTAGGTAATCAAGAAGAAGTATTCAAGGTTTATAAAGCACTCCGGTTGCCTACCCATTATGAGGAATTAGCAATGATCTCGGTGGTGGAGAATGCTTCCACATCCTTAGTGCCTTACATGAGTCCGGTTGATCTTATTGAACGAGGATTGCTTGGTGAGGTGGAAAAGAGTATGACAAAAGAAATTAAGAAAGTACCGGATATTTCCGGCAATTATGTCCTAGGCTCAGAGAAGCAGAAGAATGGGAAAGGCCTGTCACTCTGACCCGTCTCAGGCCATCTGTTGAGAAAGCTCGAAGGCTCAAAATCAAGCCAGATTGATAGCAAGAATCTGAGTCGTGTCGCGACGTTAAATCAGGCGCTTGTTGGGAGGCAACCCAATGTTTAATGTTATTTTAGTTAACTTTTTGTTTTAATTTTTAGATTAGCTAGAGTAATGCATTTTATGTATTAAAATAGTGTATGTAATACTGTAATGAGTAAAAAAAAAAAAAAGAGGCGAAACATCACTGCCTCCAGCGCCCAGCGCTGCCTGTGGCGCTGAAAGAAGTAAGTTCACAAGACCCCCAGCGCCGGGGCGGGCGATAGGCGCCGGCTGGGGGGGTGACCAGGTAAGTTATTTTTTTTATTTAATTTTTCGACCCATACCAACTTAACCCGACCCATTACCCGTTTTCCCCTAACTAAATAACCCTTTTATATTACCCAAACCCACCCGTTTTTCACCTCACACAAGCACACGCCCCATTTCTCTGCTGCTTCGACGTTCTTCTTCTTCTTCTTCTGCATTGAAAAATTTCATCTTTCACTTCTCTTTCATCTCACACAGTCAGGTATGATTCTTTTCTCTTTCTTATTCTTCTTCTCTTTTACATTTTAATTCTATTGCATAGACATTCATGTGTTTCCCCCTTAGAATCCCCTTCTTCTTCATCTCTTCTACGAATTCATGTTTGTTTAAGTGTAAGCCGAAAAATTAGTTGGTTTTCCTTGTATCGGAGTAGTAAACTAACATTCCCTCTACTTCGTCAAAAATTGGGAGGGGTACTTCACTTCACCATTGCTGAAGGTGAAGAACATTATTCATGCCCACCACATGTTTGTTTAAATGCCTGAATGATACTTTTTAAAGCTTCGATGAAGTCTGAGTAATCGGAAATACTTATATATACATTTGAATTAAGTGTGGGGTAGTTTGGGTGATTTATACGTATTGAGGGGTCGGTTTTGATCTCAAACATGTTGTGCACCGTATTTATTCATCGTGTATGTTGTAAAATTTGTGTACGCTAGTTCTTGTATGCATACTTGTCGTTTTCACCTTTAAAGTTCCGAGCTTTACTCGTCTATCATCATTGACACTTACTCACATTGCCATGTTCACTAGTTCTCGCACGCGGGGAAGTCTTGAGTACCCGTCACTTATCTTACACACACTTGTTTTTATACGTCGAATTTAAGTGTGGGGTCCTTTCCTGAAATTATACTACACTTTTCTCACTCTTCTATTTGTCGTATTGCAGGATGGCACGTGACGATGCAAAAGGCAAAGCACTATGCAAGGCTTCCACCATCTCACCGGTCTCCTAAGAAAAGCGCAAACATGGAGTTTTCTTCTCACCCTACTTTGTTTTACATATTTTAAGTGCATCGAGGACTATGCATTATTTAAGTGTGGGGTGGGCGAACTACCTGTGCTGGTGTTGTATGTTGTGTGTAATTGTTGTGTGACTTGATATTTTGTAGTTTGCTAGTTTTACTTTGTTAGTTTAATTTATTTATTTTAGTGTAATAGTATTATTATTTTGGTTCTCTTATTTATTTTCATTTTTAGAAGAAAAAAAAAAACAGAAAAACGAAAAAATATGTATTATATATATATTCCAGATTTTTCCCGACGATGGATTGTTTTCTTGAGGGATAAAAATTAGATTAAAAACAACAAAAAGATTTTCTCTTATTTTTAGGTTAGTAGGTAATATTCCTTAGTTTTTCTTAGGGCACCAGTTCTTTTCCAAGGATGTAGTTCGAACCGGGCAACTTTAATTTCTTTTTAGAATTATATTAGGAAGAACTTAGTCATATTGTATATACTTCTTAACATGGTTTATGCTAGTACAATAGGTTATGACACATGATCCAATTCCCGTTAGTTAAGTTATAAGTCGAAGGAAAACAACCCAATTTGTGACGCCTCTTCTCAATTGTTGACTTGCTTAACATATAGTGTATTTACTGCTTAATTGTTTCAATTGTATATGCTTGCTTAACTCGAAAGTTGAACAGAACCGTTGTGATTGAGTCATGTGCATTGTGTGAGTAAGGTTTTGATTCTCTATGCTGTCTTATATAGTCTAGAACTTGCCCCGTGTGTTAATTAAAGCGAAATTGTAAGTTGGGATAATCTAAGAAATGATATAGGCACTTTCTTGTTTAATTTTGGATGTGCTTGTCACATCAAATATAAATTTGTCAATTGCTATCCCTTTTGAGCATATAAGCCTTTTTCTTTTGATACCTACATTACAAGCTCTTCCCTTTATTTTGTTCTTAAATTGAGCCTTATTTGAACATTTACCTCCGAAAGCACTTAGTCGCTAGAAGAAGTAAGGGCAGTGTTAGAGGGATTGTCTTGTTTATGAATGGAATTGTGAAAAAGGCTTATTGGTTATTTGAAGCTAAACTATAAAGTCACTAGCGGATGAAAAATGTGTATGGAGGGTGAAAAATAAGAAAGAAAAAAATTGATGATGAAAAAGAGAAAATTGTTAGTGAAAAAGATAAGAAAAAAATCACCTCCTATAGTTGTATGCTAAGTGAGTTGAAAAGAAAGGCTATGTATGTGAGACAAGTTTAGCGACTGAAAGAAAAAGAAGTGTTTAAAAGTTGAGTATAGTGTATTAAGTGCTTAGGAGGACTAGCCACTAATACCAAATATATCCTACCCGTCCCCTAGCCTACATTACAACCCTACAAAGTCCTAGTTGATCTTAGATTTGACTGACTCAATTAGTGGAAATCTACACTACGGGCAAGCTTATGGTACTTTATGGGATGTATATGAGTTCTTTGTGAGAGTGAGAGTATGTTGTGCAATTCTTGTGTGATTTCATTCATATCTGTTCACTCTTCAGATAATTGGTGAGGGCACATGACTTCATGAACAATTGGTAATGTATGAATTGTCTTGTTAGGTAAGTATATGCATTGAAATAACTTAATATGGCAAGTCGACTTTTGAGGTTGGGTGGTGACAATTGGGTTGTTGAATGTTATTTAATTACTATGCCTAAGTGAGCTTTACGGGAATAATATGGATTACTTATGTGTTCATACTTGTTTGCTAGTATTGATTGTGTTCAAGAGTATGGATTGTTTGAAAAGTTGAATGTTTCGTGATGATATTAATTGTTAGTAGTTGGGGAAGGTTGTCTATAATCCCATTGCTCGAGGGCGAGCAAGAATCTAAGTGTCAGGTGTTGATAATTGGTAGAAAAGATATAAAAGGCTATATAAATTATCTCATATTTAGCTCTTGTTTTATGAATTTGGGAAGTTAATTGCGTCGATTCATGTTAATGTAATGTGTTTTTATGTGTAGGAATGAGCTGAAAGCAATCGGGGGCGAAAACGGAGAAGAAACGAGCCAAAACGAGAAGAAACCGGACCAAGGGAGACTGGGCGCCACAGGCAGCGCCTAGCGCCACCTGTGGCGCTGGAGGCAGAACAACAGAAAAGGTCACTGGTCACAGCGCCCTGGGGGCGGCGGGCGCCAACCAGGGCGCCGACTGCGGGGAAGCGTCCTAATCCATCTAGGAGACCCCTAAATCGACCCCAAACTTTCCCAACTCCTATATAAATACCCCTAAACCCATCTTGGAAGGGGAGAACGTGATTTTGAAGGCTAAGGAGGCTTAGGAACATCAACAACACAAGCAATTCTCAGTTCATCAATTCTGTCTAGTATCTCTATTAGTTTTTCAATACTTCGTCTTTTGATTTTGTTGAACATGAGTGGCTAATCACCCCTTGTTTTGGGGTTGTGATTAGCAATGAATATTGTGTTTCTAACTTGACGATTTTGTTTTAATAGTTCATGTGAATATGATTGTTTCTTCAATTCTATGCTAAATTGCTTAATTGTTTTGGCCATCAATTAAGTTCTATTAATTATCTATGCTATGTTTGGGAAAACAATGTTTAGATTAGAATAAGAATTGAAGAAAGCATGTTCTTAACCTTTTTAAAGGGGCGGATTCGTGGTTAGGATAGGCATATACTTAATCACCATGCTTAATTGAATATCGTGTTCTTATTGCATTCTTGCTAGATTAATTCCATAGGAATATAGGTGTTAATCTTGTTAGGATAGGCGAATAGCACTTCGGAAGAAGGCTATGAGTATAATTATCGATCAATTAGCAATCTTACATGAATTGTATGAACGAGAAGTCAATTAGAACGCAATAGGATTGGAAACATAATCACAACCCTGGAATCTTTGTTTTATTGATTACAAAACACATACTTGTTCATTGCAGTTCTTAGATATAAATTAGAAATACAATTTAGAATAAACCATCTATTCAACTTGATCCTTGCTTGTTAAATAACAATATTAGTTGTTATAAAGTAGTTAAAGTAAGTCCCTTGGGTACGATAATCCGGACTCATAATCCTGTATTACTTGTCGACCACGTATACTTGCGTGTGCATTAGGGAGCAACAATGGCCAGGTCAGTGGTCAAAAGCTTGCAACCAAACTATAGACATTGTCACTATCTGATGAAGAAAAAACATTTCCATTTTGACCCAAAAAACAAAATGAAAAAGTTCGGCTAATATTTTAAATCCGGTTCTCGTGAATCACAAGGTTTAAGTTTTATATTAGATAGGAGATCCGATGCTTAATTCTGAATAGTTAACGTCGCTCGTAATCAAGTGCCAAAAGATATTTAGGTTATTTTATTGTGCTTCGTTTTCTTTTTTGCCTTTTGCTCTTTTGTTTTTCATTATTTTTATTTTAGCGTATTCAAGTGAAAGCATGCAATACTAAACTAAACTTACTACTTTTGAGCTTCGTTTTCCTTTTGTCGCTTCAAGTAAAAGACTGTAATTCTTCTCTTTCAGTTCTTTTTTTTTGCTCGCGATTCTATTTTCACTACTAAAAATCAGTGTTTTAGCGACCAAAAATTGGCGACCAAAGTTGGTCTGTCACCAAAAGCGACCAACATTGGTCGCCAACGTAGAGGAAAAAATTGAAAAAAAAACTTAAATCAAATAGCGACCACTTTCGGTCGCCAAATGGTCTCCATATTCGTCAACTTTTTGACCGGACTGGTCAGACCAAGTTGGTCAAAGAAAATTCAGAATTAGCGACCAACTTTGGTCGCCAAGATGGACCCACGTTTAAAATTAGCGACCAAAGTTGGTCGCCAATTGAAGGGAAATTTATGGGGAAATAAGCGACCAAAGTTGGTCGCTTTTGTTGAAAATAAAATAAATCAGATTTTAAAATTGGTGACCAAAGTTGGTCGCTTATTGAAGGAAAATTTTATGGGGAAATTGGCGACCAAAGTTGGTCGCTTATATGGAATATTAATTAAATCAATTTTAGTTGGGCGACCAAAGTTGGTCGCTATCTGGAGGAAATTTTTATAGGGAAATTATCGACCAAAGTTGGTCGCTTTTTTATTAATATATTTAGTATATACATACTGTATTATACCATATATATATATATATTGATATATAATACAATATACAATATATATAATATACTATAATATAGTGTATTATATATATATATATAACTTGATATATACGACGTTATACTCTCTCTCTCTCTATATATATATATATATATATTTGTTTGATTATTCGTTTATGTCTATTTATAG
>MCJB01050413.1:0-13379 GCA_002018475.1 Nicotiana obtusifolia
AAGGCTCCGGCCTCCGCCCAATCCATGTTCAATCTTTTTAAAGCCCAAAGAGCTTTATGCTCGAGTTCAACGGGTAGATTGCATGCTTTTCCAAAGATCAACCGATATGGTGATGTACCAATCGGAGTCTTATAAGCGGTACGATAGGCCCAAAGAGCGTCATCGAGCTTCCTTGACCAATCAGTTCTACTGGCATTCACGGTCTTAGCAAGTATACTCTTGATTTCTCTGTTTGAGACTTCTACTTGTCCACTTGATTATGGATGATAAGGCGTGGCCACCTTATGCTTGACCCCATATTTATCGAGGAGACCCTTGAATACTCTGTTACAAAAATGGGAACCTCCATCACTGATTATGGCCCTTGGAGTGCCGAACCTGGTGAAAATATTCTTCTTTAGGAACATGGTTACACTCCGAGCTTCATTATTTGGCAAGGCAACGGCTTCCACCCACTTTGACACATAATCTACATCCACTAGGATGTATTTCATCCCACATGAGCTTATGAAAGGGCCCATGAAGTCAATACCCCAGACGTCGAACAATTCAATTTCCATGACCAATTTCATAGGCATTTCGTGCCTCTTCGAAATCGGGCCTTGTCGTTGGCATTGGTCGCAAGACTTTACCAACTGATTAGCATCTTGGTAAATGGTGGGCCAGTAATATCCACATTCTAAAACCTTTGCAGCTATTCGGCTGCCCCCATGATGACCCCCAACTGGCGAATCATGACATGCTTTCAAGATCGGTAGCATCTCTTCCTCCGGTACACACCTTCAAATGATGTTATCTGCGCAAACACGGAACAAGAATGGTTCTTCCCAATAATAATTACGAGAGTCCCTCAAGAACTTCTTCCTCTGGTACGATTCCAACCCTTCCGGAATGAAATCACTAACAATGTAGTTAGCGATATCAGCATACCATGGTGCCATTGAACTTGATATCATCAGTATTAGCTCATCTGGAAAGGAATCATTAATCTCCATCTCTCCTGTTTGTCTCCCTGCTTCTTCCAATCTAGACAGATGATCTGCTACTTGGTTTTGGGTGCCTTTACGGTCCACAACTTCAAAGTCAAACTCTTGTAGTAGTAGTACCCATCGGATGAGTCGAGGTTTAGCATCCTTCTTCGCCATTAAATAACGAAGAGCAGCGTGATCAGTATATACAATCACTTTGGAGCCTAATAGATATGCACGAAACTTCTCAAAAGCATAAACAATTGCTAACAGTTCCTGCTCCGTTACGGTATAATTCATTTGCGCTCCATTCAGCGTCTTGCTAGCGTAATATACCGGGTGAAGAATTTTGTTGTGCCTCTGCCCCAACATCACCCCAATAGCTACTCCGCTAGCATCACACATCAACTCAAAAGGTAATGACCAATCTGGTGTAACAATAATGGGAGCAGTGGTCAGTTTCGTTTTCAACTCTTCAAAGGCAGCGAGGCATTTAGCATCAAAGATAAACTTCGTATCTTTCTCTAAGAGTTTACACATTGGATGTGCAATCTTTGAGAAATCTTTTATGAACCTTCTATAAAATCCCGCATGCCCCAAAAAGCTACGGACCCCTTTCACTGATGTGGGAGGAGGGAGCTTGGAAATGATTTCAATCTTTGCTTTATCCACTTCAATACCATTGCTGGAGATTTTGTGCCCCAAAACAATACCTTTGTCCACCATAAAGTGGCATTTTTCCCAGTTTAACACGAGGTTTGTTTCCTCACATCGTTTCAACACTGCTTTGAGATTTTTCAAACATTGCTCAAATGTTTCCCCAACTACCGAGAAATCATCCATAAAGACTTCGAGGAAATCTTCCACCATATCCGAAAAAATCGACATCATGCACCGTTGGAATGTAGCTGGAGCATTACATAAACCAAAGGGCATGCGACTGAAAGCAAAAGTCCCATACGGACAGGTGAACGTTGTCTTTTCCTGATCTTCCAAAGCAATGTTAATCTGATTGTACCCAAAATATCCGTCGAGGAAACAATAAAAGAATTTTCCAGCTAGCCGATCAAGCATTTGATCAATAAAAGGCATAGGGAAGTGATCCTTGCACGTGGCACTGTTGAGCTTCCTGTAATCCATGCATACTCGCCATCCAGTCACGGTTCGTGTTGGAATCAGCTCATTTTTTTCATTCGTTACCACGGTCATACCTCCTTTCTTTGGCACACACTGTACTGGGCTTACCCATGAGCTATCGGCAATTGGGTACACAACTCCTGCATCTAGCCATTTTATGATTTCTTTCTTCACCACTTCTTGCATTGCTGGATTCAATCTTCTCTGGTATTCCACACTTGGTTTTGTCCCATCTTCAAGTTGAATTTTGTGCTCACAAATTCCAGCTTGAATTTTGTGCTCACAAGTTCCTTAAGAACTTTCAGCAACTGCTCTACCTGCACATCACTCAACAAAGACGACACAATTACCGGTAAAGTATTATTAGAACCAAGAAATTTGTACCTCAAATGCGATGGGAGTGGCTTTAGCTCTAATTTGGGCGGTTCAATAATGGAAGGCTTTGCTGGAGGCGTGGCTCGATTCTCCAAGTCTAGTGACAGTTTTGGTGGAGTATATGAATACGAACCGCGACCTTCTAAGGCATTTACTAATTCCATGAAACCATCCAAATCGTCCCCATCAAAATTCACCAATATAGCCGCCAAGGCCTCACCAAAACACTGCTCTTCCATCTTTATATCCACTTCTTCGTCAACTTCATCAATAATACCAATTAAAGACATGTTTTCATATTCAGCTGGCATCTTCATCCCCTTGCTAGCTTGAAAAGTAACTTCTTCATTATTTACCCGGAATTTTATTTCATTCCGTTCCGAGTCCATGAGAGCTCTTCCCGTAGCTAAGAAAGGTCTTCCCAAAATAATGGGGATTTCCTTGTCCACTGCACAATCAAGGATAACAAAATCGGCTGGAATCTGAAATTTTCCAACCTTGACAATCACATCGTCCACAATACCCACTGGTCTCTTGATAGATCGATCAGCCATCTGCCATCTCATGCTAGTTGGCCTTGGCATTCCTAGCCCGGCTTGTTTATAAATGGCTAAAGGCATTAAATTTATACTGGCTCCATTGTCGCACAAGGCCTTAGCAAAATCTCGTACTCCAATAGTACACGGAATAGTGAAAGCTCCTGGATCCTCCTTCTTCTGGATTGGGTTTGTTGCTCTGATAGAGCTTACTCTGTGAGTTACATTTACCACTTCATTCCGGGTAGTTCTCTTTTTAGTGATCAAGTCCTTCAGGTATTTGGCAAATCCCGGCATCTCTTGGACAGCTTCCAAGAAAGGTATGTTGACTGATAGCTGTTTGAGAATGTCATAAAACTTCTCAAATTTGTTATCTTCAGCTCTCCTTGTAAATCACTGGGGAAATGGTGGAGGAGGTCTAAGAATTGGTGGAAGAACGATTGGTGTTTCTTCCGCCTTATCCTTTACCTCTTCCTGAATATCCTCAGTGTTCACAGCAATTTCTGGATTTTTATCTACCTCAGCAACTTTACTTCTTGCAGCAACACTTTCACTACCAATCTCCATATGAAACTCTGCAGCAGCATCATTTACCTGTACTGTCTTACCACTCCTTGTCGTGACAACCATGATATGAGCAGTAGGACCGCTTCCACTTCCTTTAGGATTTGCAATCGTATCACTAGGAAGCGTCCCTTTTTGCAGTGGATATTGCTCACGAGAGAGATCCCTCATTTGCAATTCCAATTTCTGGATAGCTGCTGTGTGGGAGCCAACCAATTCAGTCATATTCTTCATTGAGGTGTCTGACTTCTCTTGGTTTTGTATTATCCTCTCGAGCATACTTTCCAACTTAGAGTCACTAGATGAGCCCTGATTTGAATAATGCCCTTTCGGAGGAACATAAGGATTGGAACTCCGATTTGGAAAATGGTTACTTGTAGGCCCAGTTGGATCACTTCGCCACTGTTGGGGACCTTGCCCTTGCGGGTTTGGTCTCCAATGATTTTGTAATGCTTGACCCTGGTAAGGCTGCCTTTGATATCCACCATGAGTGTTATTGACAAAATTTGCCTCTTCATATTCTTCACTGTGTGTTGGTAGCACATCCTCTACTGCATTGATTTTTTTCTTCTGATTCTCAGTGAATAGCTTTGTCAAGACATTTACGTTAGTAGCAAGCTCAGCGATCACTTGGTCTCTTTCTTGGTTTTCTTTGATCAAGTTACTCATGGAAGGAGACCCAATTGTAATGCCACCTGTATTGTCCTCAGAATGCCAATCTTGATTATGTTTGGCCATCTTGTCCAGGATCTGAGTGACTCTAGCGAAAGTCTTATCCATAAAAGAACCAGCTGCGGCATTTTTCGCTATCGATTGGTTCATAGGATCCAAACCCATGTAAAACTTCTCCAGCAAAATAGAGTCTGGAAAGCCATGGTTTGGTGACCTCACAAAATATAACTTGAATCGTTCGCATGCTTCGTGCAGCTGTTCACCCGGCAGTTGTTTGAAGAAAAATATTTTATCCCGGAGCTCTGATTTCTTGCTTTGTGGAAACTACTTCGACAAGAAAGCCCGGACCAACTCAGGCCAAGAATGGATGGAATTCGGCGGAAGATTTTGCAGCCATTTTCTCGCATCTCCAGCTAGTGAGTACTTAAAACATATGAGCCGCAATGCATCATCAGAAACATTATTCTGCTTGTGCGTTGCGCAAACACCCAAGAAGTTCCTGAGGTGCTGGGTCGGATCATCATCAGTAGAATTTCTGAAATATCCCTCAGCTTTTAGCATCAAAATCAGCCCATGTTCTACTTTGAATGTGCAGCACCTACAGCTGGAGGTACTATAGCATTAGTATCTTCAATGTATTCCTCAATGTCGGCAAACGGATTCTCTTCGTTTGCCACATCCACATCATCTATATGCTCTGCCATATTTCCTGCCTATAACCACCAAAATAAACAACGTGCAATCAAGTGGAATTAGACTTATAGAAAAATATACACTAATCAGAAATTTCAAAACCAACGGTTGACGGCGCCAAAATTTGATCCGCTCAAATTACACCTTAATAATAGTGTAAGCGATTGATGTCAAATATAGTAACCCAACTAGGTTGGGGTCGAATCCCACAGGGAATAGGCGTGAAAGGAATATCTGATTAACGCAATATTTCACTTAGTCTTAATTCGATCAAGTAATAAAACAAAACAAATTGATGTTGAGTACGTAAAGAAAATTAAACTAATAATTGCAGCTTGAAAATAATAATTGAATAAATGTATGAAGTCGAGATACTAAGGTTGTGCTCCCCCTAATGTAGTAGAATGTATTGATGTTGATATTAACTTCCGCTCTTGATATGCAATTGGTTCTTATTAGTGTGATATCCGATATTTTCCAATATTTAGATAACGTATCCTCTTATGATTCTCCCGAATACATTAGAGTCGAAATTACGAATACCCAATCATTTGCCGACTTAAAATCCTCTTATTCCTAAGTGATTTTGTTAAACAAGGGTTAAAGCCTTGAATTGTCGTTACTTATTTCTACCAAACACTACCTCCCTTTTCCAAGGTTCAATAGCATAAATTGGCACCCGTTAATGTTTGCAACCACTAACGATTTAATTATGAACGAGAAATAAATAAACATCAAGATTCTTTCGAAATTGGAAGCAATATCAATTATTCAATAACATTCCACCCATCTAGGGTTCACAACCTCAGTAGTAAAATTTAGCTACACATATTGAAAACTAAAGAACAATCAATAAAAGTTGAATTCATCTTACAACAATATGGATTTCCAAGTTTTGATCACCCAAAAATCTCTCCCAATTTGAAAATAACCAAAAGCACTATTTTGCACTTTGAAATCTGACAAGTCTCTCTTGCACATAACCCTAGAGAGGCTATTTATAGAGGCCCAAAAACCGAGGCGAACTGAATTAACTTCTGGCTGACTTTGCCGTCTGCAATCGCATTCCTGTCGCATAACAGGAATGCGGTTCGCAGATGTGACGACCCGACAAGTCGTCTCACGAGTTACCGCTCCGTTACCCCTATTTCCACCTCATTATGCTTCATTATCCGTGTTTCATGTGATCGAATTGAGTAAGTTGCATTCGGAGTGAAATCGGCAAGAAATGAGGCACTTAGTCTCTTTCAAGGAGGCTTAAGTTGTAAAAGTCAACTGTATGTTGACTTATCAGTTAGAAGGCTCGGATGTGAATTACGATGATTCGGTTAGTTTCGGGAGAGGATTTATGACTTAGGAGAGTGATCAGAATTAGTTTTGGAGGTTCCGTGTAGAATTAGGCTTGAATTGGTGAAGTTAGAATTTTGGCGATTTCCGGTTGATAGGCGAGATTTTGATCCGAGGATCGAAATGGAATTCCGAAAGTTGCTGTAGCTTCGATATATTATTTGTGACTTGTGTGCAAAATTTCAGGTCATTCGGACGTGGTTTGGTCGGGTTTAGATCAAAAGAGCGATTTAGAAGATTTTGAGATCCTTAGGCTTGAATCCGATGCGAATTTGATGTTATGATGTTGATTTGAACGTTCCGAAGGTTGGAACAAGTTTAAATAAAGTTATGGGATATGTTGGCATGTTTGGTTGAAGTCCCGAAGGTCTCGAATGGATTTTGGATAGTTGATGGAGTTTAACTTTGGCGTTTCAAGAAGGTGTCGATGTCGTACCTTTAAGAAAAAGTGGTATCATATTATACAAATGAACTCCAAATTCAGTTTTGATTGAAGCATTAGATCCGTATCGAAATTTTGGAGCCATAGCAAAAAGAATCGTCCAATTCGGACATCGTATGAGGAAGTTATGCCTATTTTCGTGTCGGGAAAAAATTCTGCAGACATGTCGAATCTGCGATCGCAGATTGACCGCAGATTCGACATGCGAACAGCATTTTGGTCGCAGAATGAGGCAAAAACTTGGGGGAAAAATGCGACCAAAATGCGAATCGCAAAAGTGAAATGCAGCAGAGAATCTCCTTGGGGAAGAGAGCATACCAAACTTGGGATAAGGGAGATTTCTCCTTCCCATTAACAACATTTCGTGAAAATTTGGTTGTGAGACTTCAGGATGCTGAGGGAAATGAGATATCACGTACAGAAGTTCAGACCTTATCGATAGTTGAGAAGGGTTGCCGGGACGATTTTTTCCAACTTGAAGGAGGTGATTATGTACATATGAAGTTGCAGTTTATTCTCAGTGAAGATGATCGCAACCGAATTCGTAATGTGAGAGAATCTGCTCTGAAGAAGAAACAATACATAGTTCCTGCAACAAATGTTGAATATAAAGGAACGATAATTCCTGCAGGAGATACATTTGCATCATCTCTGCCCATCAGAAGGACGTTTTCAGGATAAATGGGAACAGCAAAGGCATCAACAGGGACAACACCAGATCAGTACCAGCCCCCAGAATCACTCTACACATCAGAGGAAAAGAGGGATTACCAAACAAACAGCATTGGCCAGATCAGAAGACACACATCAACACTGGCAGAAATCAGTAATGGCTGAATCAGAAACAATAAAAACAGCCCATCACAAAGAGCATGAACAAAAGAGAAGAAACAATCTGGAGCAGCAAAAGGACCAAACGACCAGAAGAAGCAGCAATGACAATCTCAGAAACAAGGCAGCAAGGATTGAGCCATCAGCTAATCAATATACAACACACAGAAGCAACAGAAACAATGACAACGAAAGGGAGGAACAACCAGATGCACTGGGAACACTACTCAGGAGCAAAGCACAGCAGAAGGATATTTCAAGGACAAATAAGACCCACTGGAGAACACTGCAGATCATAAAACACAACCATATCTTCAGTCAAACATCATCCACAACACTGCAGCACAACAGGACAGAAGTAAAGAGCAGCAAACAACAACAAAAACAGACAGAAAGAACTGGGAATTTGCAAATGCACGCAGCAGAGATCAATGGGAACCTAATGCAGCATACTTATCCAGCAACTTCAGGAAAAAAGAAACAGAATTTGAGGGAAGATTGCAAAAAGCAGCATCACAGGAATACCAGCAGCAACTCAGACACAACCAAGAATCAGGAAGCATCAGAATCAGGACACAACTCAGAAATCACACACAATGGACAATGGAAGAAAAGCAAAAATCATAGTGCAATAATGATAATCAGTGAAGGAAATGTCATCTATAGGAGTAGGCCATTGGCGGAATTGTATTGTGTGGTATTAGCACCCTCGGTGTTCATTCTAATACAATTGCATCAATTACCTTCTACCTACATCAACATCACTCCTCTCAATTCCAACTTAAATGGCAAGCACATCAATCATGGTACCAGCATTGACAGCAGAAGCATCCAAAGCAGCCTCAGACATAATCAGAACTCATCCAGCAGCAGCTTCACACAGAGACAGACCACACAATCAAGACTGGCGCACATAACAGAACAAGGACACAATAGCACAACCACGAGATAAGCAGCAATCCAGCAGCAGGAAGGAACACAAAACAAGAAGGAAAACAGGCAACAAGAAGCAGTCCAGCATAACCAAGAAAATCAGCAGCACCAGCAGGAACAAAACATACAGCAATCAGCACATCAGCAACAACAATCTGCTCAACAACAACAGGAAATTCACACAGCAAAAAGAAGACCAGCACCCTCTGAAACAATCAAGAACACACCAGGAAAGCACCTACAAACAACAGAACAACACACAGCAGGGAACCAGCAGCAACAACAGGAACACAACAACCAGAAAGCAGCAGAGCAGCAACAGCAAGGATTATGAACAAGCAATTAATATCCAACATGCATTGAACTACTACCCAGAACACCATGGAATCAACAGGAAAGCAATAACAGAAAGCGGAACAGAAGACAGAAACAACAACAAAAACAGAAGCCAAATACCACAGCAGGATAAGCAAAAACCAACACAAATCTTCGATCTTGAAGCATTTCACTCTAAATTGATACAAATGCATATCCAGCAATTCATAATGGATATCCATCACTTCAATTTAGGACATAGACAATGTATAGTTTTTGTACATCAAGGAAGGAGCTTAGAATTACTTCATCATGTTTTTGTACAGATGACTATATATCAACTCTATGAGATAGATAGTCATTACATTAACCTAGGCTCGACTCATCTGGTATATTTTGCACATCTAGGGATATGTACCTATAAACAAAGGACCCTGTACTTTTTTGGGGAGGTAAGGTTCATGTCCCCCTCCGTCTTTGTAAAGTTTAACTACTGAAGCTAATAAAAGATCTATTTTAACCAAAAAAAAAGTGAAATGTGGTCCGCATTTTTGGCAAATAGGATCGCATTTTTGACCTGAAGAAGGTGTTTTAACCCGATTTTTTGATGCTTTTAAGTAGAACTCAGTGTTCATTTTGCCCTACAAGACCCAATTTCGATACCCACGAAGAAGAACACCTTCAAACAACATAGAGTCACCATAAATCAACCTCAAAACCATATTCAAAGGATATTTTCATGGACAAATTCTTAGAGGAAGCGTCTTGGTCATCTTAAACATACTTGGGGCCATAAAACTCGAATTAAAACAAGTTTTGAAGCAATTCTTGGAGGGTTTCCGAGAGAAACATCGGGGTAAGTGTTCCTAACTCGATTTTGAAGGAATTACCTAAGATTATAGTTGTTTTTAGCATTTTTACTGGTATTTTGAGTTGGGAAATTGGTGGAAACCCTAAAGCTTAGATTTGAGGGTTGAAGGTCGATCCGGTGTCGGAATTTAACAAATTTTATATGGTTGAACTCGTGAGGAGATAAGGAACCCGTTAAGGTGATAATTTCTAAATTTTGAGACGTGGGCCCGGGGCTCGGGTTTTTGCTAATTTCGGGATTTCCTAGTAAATTTGATTATTTTCGCTTGGGCTTTGTCCCCATAGCATATTGTGACGTAATTATTCTGAATTTGAATAGATTCGACGCACGTGGAGGCCAACTCAAAGGGCAAAGGCGTCGCGGGCTAAGGATTTAGCCGGTTTGAGGCGAGTAATGATTGTAAATGATGCTCTGAGGGTTTAAAACCCTGGATTGCACATCGTAGTGCTATATTGAAGTAAGGCACATGCTCGATGATGAGCGTGGGGTCGTTTACTACTGGGGATTGTGACTTGGTCCGTCCCGATTGGTGATTTTTACTACCTATTTGATTGGAACTGATTTGATAATATAACGTTTTGGGCTTCTAGCCATATTTGGGCTTCTTGCCGGTTATGTGAACCCTTCAGGGGTAATTTATCACTGTTTACTGAAATCATATTTGGGCTTCACGCCGGTTATATAAACCCTTCGGGGGTATTTATTAATGATTTGAATCATTATTTTAACTCAGTTTTGAAAACTAAATGATGTTTTCAAATGATTTTGAAATGGATCGGGTGGCATGCCGTCACGGATATGTTGTAAATGGGATCGGGTGGCACGCCGCCACGAGATATGATATAGCGCTTGGGCCGTAAGAAGCCCCTCCTGGAGTCTGAACCACCCACAGTGAGCGCAGGGTACGCATTATGATAATTACAGTTGGTAACAATGACAACTGTAGGTTACAGTTGGTAACAATGACAACTGATAACCGGAGATGGGTAGATAATACAGTTGGTAACAATGACAACTGTAGGTTACGGTTGGTAACAATGACAACTGGTAACCAGAGATAATACAGTTGGTAACAATGACAACTGTAGGTTACAGTTGGTAACAATGACAACTGGTAACCGGAGTTTGATAGATTTACAGTTGGTAACAATGACAACTGTAGGTTACAGNGTTGAGTAGTTTGCGTTAGGAGTGAGTTTGGCAAGAAATGAGACACTTAGTCTCTTTTAAGAAGGATTAAGTCGAAAAAGTCAATCGAATGTTGACTTATGAGTTAGAGGATTCGGATGTGAGTTCCGATGGTTCGGTTAGCTTCGGGAGGTGATTTATGACTTAGGAGAGTGATCGGAATTAATTTTGGAGGTCCCGTGTAGAATTAGGCTTGAATTGGTGAAGTTAGAATTTTGGCGATTTCCGGTTGATAGGCGAGATTTTGATCCGAGGGTCGGAATGGAATTCCGAAAGTTGCTGTAGCTTCGACATGTAATTTATGACTTGTGTGCAAAATTTCAGGTCATTTGGACATGGTTTGGTCGAGTTTAGATCAAAAGAGCGATTTAGAAGATTTTGAGGTCCTTAGGCTTGAATCCGATGCGAATTTGATGTTATGATGTTAATTTGAATGTTCCAAAGGTTGGAACAAGTTTGAATAATGTTATGGGACATGTTGTCATGTTGGTTTGAAGTCCCGAGGGTCTCGGATGGATTTTGGATGGTTGATGGAGTTTAACTTTGGCGTTTCAAGAAGGTATCGATGTCGTACCTTCAAGAAAAAGTGGTATCATATTATGAAAATGAACTCCAAATTCAACTTTTATTGAAGAATTAGATCCGTATCGAAATTTCGGAGCCATAGAAAAAAGAATCGTCCAATTCGGACATCGTATGAAGAAGTTATGCCTATTTTGTGTCAGGGAAAAATGCCAGCGCCCAGGACAGCGCCCGGCGCCGCGCAGGGCGCCCCAGGCAGTGAAGGCAGCGGAGGCTACTGGAAGCAGCGCCACAGGCAGTGCCCGGCGCCACCTGTGGCGCCCGAGGCAGAAAGGGATCTATAAAACCAGGGTTTTGGCCATTTTAACATATTTTGGGCTAGGGAGGTCGGATTGAAGCGATTTTTGAGGCGATTTTCAAGGAAAACATCGGGGTAAGTGTTCTTTATCATAAATCCTTCATAGATCATGATTCCATACTCATTTACATCATGAATCCATGAATCTATGGAAGAAAAATCAGATTTTTCTCCAAATCTTCCAAGAACGAAAATCTAAGATTTGAAAGCCAATCCGATGTCGGAATTTGATAATTTTTGTATGGGTGAACTCGTGGGGAGATAAGGAACCCGTTGATGTGAAAATTTTTGAACTTCGAGAAGTGGGCCCGGGGCTCGTGTTTTGCTAATTTCGGGAATTCTTGGTATTTTTGATTGTTTTCGCTTGGGCTTTGTTCCCTCAACATATTGTGACATATTTGTTGTGAATTTGGATAGATTCGACGCACGTGAAGGCCAATTCAAAGGGCAAAGGCATCGCGGGCTAAGAATTTAGCCGGTTTGAGGTGAGTAATGCTTGTAAATGATGTCCTGAGGGTTCGAAACCCCGGACTTGCACCTCATAGTGCTATGTTGAGGTGAGGCACACGCTCGATGATGAGCGTGGAGTCGTTTACTACTGGGGATTGTGACTTGGTCCGTCCCGATTGATGATTTTACTACCTATTTGATTCGAAATGATTTGATAATATAAATATTTGGCTTCCAGCCATATTTGGGCTTCGTGCCGGTTATGTGAACCCTTCAGGGGTAATTTATCACCGTTTAATGATTTGAATCATTATTTGAACTCAGTTTTGAAAACTAAATGATGTTTTCAAGTGATTTTGTAAATGGGATCGGGTGGCACGCCGCCACGAGATATGATATAGCGCTGGGGCCGTAAGAAGCCCCTCCTGGAGTCTGAACCACCCACAGTGAGCGCAGGGTACCCATTATGATAATTACAGTTGGTAACAATGACAACTGTAGGTTACAGTTGGTAACAATGACAACTGATAACCGGAGATGGGTAGATAATACAGTTGGTAACAATGACAACTGTAGATTACGGTTGGTAATAATGACAACCGGTAACCAAAGATAATGTAGTTGGTAACAATGACAACTGTAGGTTACAGTTGGTAACGATGTGTCACGACCCCAACTCTCCCACCTTTGGGAGTCGTGATGGCGCCTACTAATGAAAGCTAGGCCAGCCAATAATTAACTTCATTAATGCATTTAACACATCATTCATAATTTTACAACAGAATTTAATAATAAAATGTGGAAAATACTTAAATAGCCCCTTGTTTATACAATCCTCCCAAGAACTGGTATCACAGTTTTCACAGACTGTCTAAGAGTACTACATACAATGGTCTTGAAAGAAATAACAAAAGTACTGATTCCGAACTACATGGAATAACAGTCAAAGAAACAGACAGAGGACACCAAGATCTGCGAACGGCTGCAGTACTACCTTGGGTCGCCTGGAAGATCACGCAAAAGCTGGAAGTCCTTTACTGTTCGACACTTGTGGCGCCGGTATCTGCACTAAAAGTGCAGAGTGTAGTATCAGCACAACCGACCCCATGTGCTGGTAAGTGCCTGGCCTAACCTCGGCGAGGTAGTGACGAGGCTAGACCGGACCCCAGATAATCCT
>MCJB01050413.1:13399-32575 GCA_002018475.1 Nicotiana obtusifolia
AACTGGTAACCGGAGTTTGAAAGATTTTACTGTTTTTAAATGATGTTGAGCCCGAGGGGCGGTTTTAAAGTGCTTTCTTTACTTCACGTTATTTACTTGAAAGATGTACATATTTTACCGTTGAAAGGAGATTCTACTTGAATTGACACTGGTTTACTATTTCACTGATGTTTCATTACTTCATTATGGATTGCCTTGTGCATTATGTGTTTTCTTAATTTCAGTCATTATTTATATGTATTACTCACTGAGTTGGAAGTACTCACATTACTCCCTGCACCATGTGTGCAGATTCAGGCGTTATCGGTTCCACCCCGAGGTATTGACTACTACTATTGTCAGGGTGGTGATTCAGAGACTACGAGGTAGCTGTTGGCGTTCGTAGCCCCGTATCTCCTTTATTTTGTTGCTTTCACTTTCTTCAAACAATTGTGCTAAACATATTGTAATAGTTATTTTATTATTAGGATTTCCTTAGTGGCTCATGACTTTGTGACACCCCGATCTGAGGGCTGTAGTCGGGATGGTTCTCTATATATTCCTAGTTAATTTCTGTTATTAATCCGTACTTGTATTAATTTGCGTTGTTTAACTGTTTAAATCGAGGTTTAGTTAGATTGGCTGGCCTTGTCTTCATGAGAGGCACCATCACGACCGGGTTGGGTCGTGACAGCAGAATTGTTCTCTTGTATCACAGACTGCACCAGTACTTCTCCGTCCCATCGCATTTCAGAATGCGGTCCGCAGATTGATTCTGCGATCGCAGAATACGATCGCAATTCCCTTCGATTTTTCACCTCAAACTCTGTCCGCATCTGCGATGAGAATGCGATTAGCATTGATCTTCTGCGATCGCATTGTTGACAACTTTCTTCCTTTTACTTCAGCTTGAAGTTCTGCCCGACTTTGCGATCAAAGTTCCAATTCTGCGACTCGCATATCCACTTTGCGGTCGCAGAATTACTTATGTTGTATTGTTGGCCTCTTTTCTTGCCTTTGAACGGCTTTTGGCCTTCTTTTCACGCTTTTGGGTTTCTTTCATCCATGTACTGAAACTACACGAAAACTAAGTAAATATCATGATAATTATCAAGTGGAAGAAGCAATTTCTAATCAAATAGTATCAATATGTGCTGAAATTTCCCGGCACATCAAGGTGCAGTACCGGACCGACTATAGCGCGGTTCGGTAGAGTAAAATAGTTGTCGACTATAGTGCGACTTAGTAGAGTAAAAACACATACATATGTATAGTTGCACAATAGGTGCCATACCCGGCCGACTATAGCGCGGCTCGATAGAGTAAAATAGATAATGCATGCTGGGCTCATAGGAATCACACTTTCTGAACCTTTCAAAGTGACGTAAGGTCGAAGCAACAACACATATCAATCCTCCCATAAGAGGGGAAACAATATAAGCGCTTCTAGCTTCTAAGAGCAGAGTATCTTTGAGGGCTCGTTCATTGCATTATGTATAATCAGAGTCGTGCAAAAGAAGGAAAGGGACAGTCTCACATACCTTGTACACTTTGCACCAATTTCAAGCCATGCAACTATCATACTCCTTAGTCTACAATAAAAGAAACGATTCTATCGTTATCCTCTAAGCGTTATAGTTATTATTAACCACAACCCTAAATTTATATGGTGTTTCCCCACACCCTTCTTCCTCCAAGACTCCATAAAAATAGTAGTAAAACACGCAGCCCAACAGTTCCGCAAAACCAACCACAACCCAGTCCGCTATAAGTGGAACTCACGGCTTCCGACCACCGTCCCGTGAGTTCTTACATGCATAGAACCAATTATCAAGAATTCCCAGGAGAAAGAATGTATGGAAGAGAGCAGTAACTTACCTCGCCTGTTGGATAACTCAGCCCTCTTCCTTGGTTCTTCAACCTCTAGGTTTTACTCCCAATTAGGGCTTGAAAGAGAGGGAAAATCGGTTAGGGCCTTTACTTAGTTTTCAATCTTTAGATTTCTCTCCCCAATTAGAACTTGAAGGAGAGGGAAAATCGATTTAGGGTTTGTGTGGGATTTTTGAGAAGGGGTTGCTGGGTTCTATTTCGTTTGGGAGGTCTGAGGTAAGGATGAAATAACTAGCTCTTAGCCAACTTGGAACTTTTATTCTTGTCCTTTAATTTGGCAAATAAGTGACGCACGTGCCTGTCGCCTACTAGTCTGCGATCGCATTTACGTCGTAGAACCAACATGCGGTTCGCATTTTGGACGCGAATCTCAGCCCAGAAATCTGTCTCATTTTGCAACATAGGAGGTCTGATTTGTGGTCCGCATTTTGGAATTGCGACTGCATATTGACCGCATTCCTAACGTAGATTTTTGCGCAGAAATCTGTTTTAGTCTATGATACATGAGGTACGATATGCGGTTCGCATTTTAGAAATGCGACCGCACTTATGACCGCATTTTTGGCATTGATCTTTGCCCAGAAATCTGTCTTGGTCTGCGATTTCAGTGTGAGAAAATGCGGCTCGCGTGAGGGTTTTGTGGTAGCATACCCAGCTTTGCGAAGCCTTTTGCTCTTTTCTTTACTTTTTGAACTCTTTTCCGATTTTTAGGCCCTTATATGTAGACTATATTACAGCGCAATCTAACGTACACAATTATGGGTTGTAACAGGCTGGCTAAGTGATGCATATATACAGAAGATTTATTCTTGTTAACCATCTGCCCTGATGCTGCCTCATATCCATTCAAGACTTCCATTATCAATTGTAAGGAGGTGGCATCGGAGGAGGAGAATATGATTGTGTCATCTGCGTATGAGATGTGGTTTATTTTTGGACTCCACTTGGGCAGTCCAAAGCCATAGAAGTATAAGTTTTGGTGGAGAGCATTCAGACCTCTCGAGAGAGCTTCAGCAGCAAGAATAAACAAAGTGGGTGATAATTGATCACCTTGCTTGACTCCTCTTGTTGATTTGAAGAAGCCATGTGACTGCCCATTGATGAGTACAGAATACCAATTGTTCCCAATAGTATCATAAACCAATCCTACGAGAGCCTCACAGAATCCCATTTTCCGTCAGGAATAACCATGATAATTTATCAAAAGATTTTGCCATGTCAAGTTTGATTACAGCATTTGGCCCAGCTTTTGCTCTTAGTCGAATGTCTGTGATAATTTCCTGTGTTAAGAGGACATTTTCAACTATGGTCCTTCCTTTTAGAAAGCCTGCTTATTCTTGAGAGGTAAAAGTAGGCAGTATTTCCACCATCCTCTTATGTATGACTCTAGAGAAGATTTTATTGATGAAGTTGCTTAGGTTAATGGGCCTCATGTCAGAGAATGTTGCCACCTCCTTCTTCTTGGGGAGTAGTACCAAATTTGTGTGTGTCACACATTTTGGTAACTGCCTTCCTTAGAATAATGTGTAGTGTATGTCTTCACTAATGGTATCCCAGCATGCATAGTAAAAGGAGCCTGTGAAACCATCTGGCCCCCCTGCACTTTTACCATTTAAGCAGAAGACATTATGCTTAACTTCTTCTATTGTGGGTTGCTTAATCAATTATGCATTTTGCCCCATGTCTATCAAAGGATGGATGTTGTCAAGTATGCTGCAATCAGTTGGAGTTGCATTTTCTGTGAACTGTTCTTTATAGAAGTTTTGATAGCTTTTTCTACAATTAGTTCCTCTTCTTCATCCCAGCTTCCAGAACTATTTTGAATCCTCCTTATCTGGAGTCTTTTTCTTCAACCATTTACTTAGGCATGAAAGAACTTGGTGTTTCTGTCCCCATCCTTGGACCATGACATGCCTGCCTTTTATTTCAAGAATTTTTCTTCTAGTGCTAGATTCCTAATCAACTGTGCATGTACCTTTTGTAATCTTTCTCTATTCTACTTAGTTGGTCTTTCCTAAAACTGTTTTTCATGAACTATATCCACTTCCTCCATGCTTGTGATGTTTTGAAATATGTCTCCATATGTTGCTTTACTCCAAATTGACAGTGCCTTTTTGAGTTTCTTTAGCTGGTAATTAAAAAGTATGAAGGGGTCACCATAGAAATTTGCTTGCCAATTCTCTCTCACTACTGCTTTGAAGGTGTCATGTGTGGTCCAGAAGTTGAGAAATTTAAATGGCTTCTTGATTGGCTTTGCTTCAATGTCACACTTTAATAGGAGAGGACTGTGATCTGAGCCAATCTTAGGTAGAGGGTAATCACTAGCCTTGGGAAAGGTTGTTGAAATTCTGTAGTAGCTAGGCATCTATCTAACCTCTTGAAAAAGCAATCTTCATTTGCTCTGCCATTCCACCATGTGAAGATACTGCCTTTGAAGCCCAGGTCAATTAGGTTGCAAGTGTTGATGCAGTGTTTGAAGTCATCAACTCTATTGAGGGGTACAGGTAGGCCTCCAAATTTTTCTTCTTGATCCGATATCTCATTGAAATCTCCACCTACTAGCTATGGGACTATCATGTCTTGAGCCATAGCATACAGTGAGTCCCATAGTTCTATTTTCTCTATTGGATCACGCTTAGCATATAGTAGTGCGAGAATGAGTTCCACATGTGTTTTTGTTTGGAAGAGCTTCTGAGTAAGTTTTTGCACCATGTCATACAGGAGTGTGATTTTATATAGATCATCAATGAAAGCCCAGATTTTGTTGGAGACATTAACCATTGCTTGAGATAAGCCAATCTTCCTTCTATATCTGTCCATCTTTCTTGATTGCTGCATTGGTTCCACGAATTCAAAGTGATGTTTCTGTGCAATGTGATGAGCCTTTCAAAAGCTTGCATTGTGTTCAGCGATCTAATATTCCAAATGATTGTATCCACTATAGTTTATTGGAGTGTGTTAGAGCTCCTCTTGTTTGAACCCCTGATGCAGAGGTATTGTTGATGTCTTTGTTTTGTTTCTTCTTTCCTTTGGTTGTTGACTTCACCTTAGCTATCTATGTTGGGGAGAGATCTCCTTGTTTTGCTACATTAAGGAAGTTCTGGGCAGTGGTTTCTTCATCTAGATCTTTGCCAGATTGTTCTTTGTGACCTTCTTCATTTCTCACTATTGCTCCAATGCTGAGGTTCTTTGGTCTAATTATTGCTTTTATCTATGACACTATTGTCCCTTTCCTTACTGATGATCCAGGACAAAAACCAGTTTGAACATCCCCTTTTTGAACTGTATCTTCTGCTTCATGAACTTCAAAGTTAGCTTGATCTTGGCAGGTGTCAGCAACATCAATTGGTTATTTTCAACTTTGTTGTTGTTCTTTCCATTGTGACGGTGACATTAGCTGTTTCATTTTCACTTTGATCATCGTCCTCAATTACCTCACCAACTGCCTCATCTTCACTTTGCATTTCTTCTGGTATTTCTCCTTCCTCCGAGTCTTCTTCTATTTGATCTAACCATAATCTCCCTGGACTTCCATGTGGTTTCTCAAGCTTCTTTCCTGATTCTGTATCTGCAGATTTCTTTCCTGCTGTCTTCGTCATTGCTTTCTCTACAAGAGTATCTTGAGATGGAATATCTTGATGAGAGGTGGTGGTGGTAACCACGTTTTGTGTTGAAGTTTTCTGCACCCATTGAGAAGTGGATTCCTTTATGATTTCTTTCCTTTTCCCTGTATGAAGTTGTGTTTCTTCATCTGGAGATTCTTCCATGGTGTTCATTTGAGCAATTTTGAGGCTTTTCATTGGTTCTGCAGAGTGCCGCAAGTTCACTGTTCCTGTTGTTTTCTTGTTCATCTTGCTTTTCAAGATTGCAGCTGCTGCAAAGCATGTAGGTTCCTCTGGCAGTTGCAAGAGTGGTGCTGAGCATGTGAGAGCAGAGGTGATCTTTTGACCAGCTGCTTCTTCAATCAACTCCAATTGATTGTCCTCATTATCACTGATCCAGCATAGCAAATTTGTTAGATGTTTGAAGTTGCTAGCAGCCTTGTCAACTGGTATTATTTTTATTCCAGATTTGGTATGATTACTTCTTGATTTAGTTTGATTTTGCACTCGATTATTCTTGACCTCCTTCCATTGAGTGCCTGCATTGTCAACAACTTTGCTACTTGACAGAATCATCAGGGGTGTTGTCTCCTTCCCCTTTTGCTCTGCTAAGTTTGTGTGTAGTAGTTTCTGGATGTAGCTTCCAGCACTCTAGCATGTCATGACCTTGTAGTTTGCTTTGTTTGCAGTACTTAGGGATAAAATCATACTGGAGTTTAACCCATTCTGTTCTGACTTCCCTAGTAGCCTCATTTTCAATATCCATTCTAACTTTCTTTGGCAATTCAGCTAGGAGATCAACCAGCACCTTTACTCTAGAACAGCTAGGGCTTGTTTTGTTTATAGTTTCCATATCAAGGTGCAGTGGCTTTCCAACAGCATAAGCGAGCGAGAAGAGACATTCCTTTACGAAATATGTGGGCAGCAGATGTGGGAATGATATCCACTACATTGCCATTGGTTTTTCTTCTCCAAGCTTGAATTTAGCATCATAAATTAGCTGACGCATTTGGTACTCATACCCATCCTTATCTTTGAGATAGTAAGAGCTTTTCAATGTAATCTTGATAAAATCTTCCCACAGTGACAATCTAATTACATCATGCTTATCTCTGAAAGAAGCCTATGTTACGTTCACCTTTGATTCCACACTGTATTGGGGTGATCCGTCGCAATTCTTAGATGTCTGGCCAGCCATGTGAGAACTTGCCCAGAACAGCGTACCATAGCCCTTCTATTATGTTCATGCGATTTACTTCTGCTTATGTGAATTTGACAATAGGTTGTCCATGTAGGAATTTTTCTCTCTTAAACGAAATTGGTTCGATTGGTGTTTTCTAACTAGGGTTCGCAAGTGTCACGAAGTTCAATGTCGAGGGTTTTAGGATGTGGGAGTAATCTAGGGGCTGGGGAACGGTCGAGGGTGTAGCTGGGGTTGGGGAGATGGTCGGGGAAGGAAAGCCAGCCCGAGTAGCGCCGGCTGGCGTCGCCTCGATGCGCAAGAGAGCTTTTCGTGCAAATCGCTTCTCAGTCGCCTTTTATCGCCAGAGCTCTTCGTTTTCTTCTCAATTATTTGTATTAAAATTTTTGATTTTAGGGTTTCGGAAATTTTCGGTTTGTTTTTTTTTTTGGCTAAATATAAATTTTATTAATACAAGCAAAATACAAAAGTGGAGGTGGACATAAACCCTACCTCCAATAATAAAATGCATGTACTCTTCGTCATCTTAAAGTGATAACTAATTGTACCTAGATAGTAGTAAGGTGTTAGACATATGGTGATGTGACGATTGTCTATTTTATAGCGATAGACAATCATATGTACAAAAACAAAGTGAAATTTTTCTAGGTCAGCTATAAAAAAAGTACATATGTTCCTACTTCTACTAAGTGGTTGAGAGATTTGATCCCTTGTATATACATCTAACATCTACCTGTGGTATCGAGATTCAGCAAAAATGTGACGAAAAAGCATGAGCTATCTTCAATATGCTTTGCCCTTGAGGGCAAGGAAAGTCCAATTGAAGATGGCTATTGGAATATGTCTTGTGACTGGACTGCATTGTTCTTTGTGATGTTGGCTTGGCAGTTTTTTGACTGTTGCTGTTGGTTCTAGAGCTGGTGTGAGTTAAGTGTTGGGGTTGCTGCTGACTGATGAGCTTGCTGCTTCTGAAGAATTGTGTTGTTTGTTTTTGTATTTGAGAGATCAAGTGTAAGTTTAGTGTATTCAGTTGATATGACCTCCTATGTTTACTGGCAGTTCTATCTTCCTTTGAGTTAGATATTAGGTGAGTGGCTGGCCTGTTGTTGTTCCTGTATGGATGCTGGTTCTGTTGGTAGTGTATTGACTGTGCTCTTGTTGGGTTTTGACTATGTATCCTGTGCTGCTGTGTGTTGATTGGATTTCTGTGGAGTATGAGAAAAAGAAGATCCATGCTGATTGTTGTAGTTGCAACAGATTGAGCACTGAAAGTGCTAATACTACACATTGCAACTGCAGCAATGATATAGGTCCAACCATTAGGTCTGTAGGTTTGTGAAGTATAATAAGATCAATGGGTGGCATTGGTGATGATATAGTCCTTGTTGTTCTGTTTCCTCTGATTGTTGGAACTGTTGGTGCTTTGCAAATGTTTTCTGTTGTTGGTATATCGGTGGATCTGGATTTGTGTACTGCTTTTGGTGTCTTAGGTATATATGATCATCTGTGTTGGCTTGAGTGTCCTGCTTCTGTTGGCTATTTCTTGAAAGTACTGTTGTGTCCTGTAGTTGCTGGTTGTTTGGAATTTGTCTATTTATGTTGAAGTTCCTGTGTAGCTGTATGTTGACTGAGTTCCTATGATGTGTGGTAGCAGGGGAGGTCCATGATAATTGCTGTAATTGCAAAAGATTGAGCACTAGGAGTGCTAATAGCACACATTGCAATTGCAGTGATGATGTAAACCCCTCCAAGCTTTCTGTAGTGTTGAGAGATTTATTGAAATCAGTGATGGCATCTTCTAGAGTGACCTTGATGATTTTGACGCTTTTTTTGTTTCTTTTCTGATGTTGTGGTTTTGAAAAGTGTGGCTGTTGTTGCTGAGCTTCTCTTGATGGTTGCACTTGTGCATTTGCTGGAGTTGCACAAAGTGATTGGAGTCCAGTCTACTTACAAAAGAGGCAATGGAATGAGCATTAGAAGTGTCGATACCACACATTGCCTCTTCAGCAGTAGACTGGTCCTAAGAGTTTATCAGTTGTTGTGATAGAAAGATGAGTAGTTGATGTTGTCTTGTTGTGCTACTGTTGCTTTGGACATGTTTCACCTGTTGTTGATATGAGATTCGGTCTGCATTTGAGTATTGCAGTTGGTGCATGGTATGTTTGTCTTGTTCTCGACTAGTACTCTTGATTTTGTATCCAATGTAATGGCAGTCCAGGCTAGTTACCAAAGTAGTTAATCTTTTGTAGTAGGCTGGATATGCCAGTGTACCTGCAAATAGGACAAAACAAGTTATGAAGGATTCTAGTTGAGTGTGTTGAACTGTGGAAATGATTGCTCCAGTGTTTCCTGCAAAAAAAGATAACAGCATGTTAGTGTGAAGCCACTGCCCTAGCCTCTCCTCATTATAGTTGTTGCGATTATGCTTGTGATCTCCCATAAGCTTCTTGCTGATTCCATGCTTTGTTTTGATTGACCAGTGTGTTTTCTTGTGAGGCCCCTGTCCCATTTTCTTATTTGCTATTTCGCTACCTTTACTCTTATGTACGGGCATTGCATTTTGCCCTCATTTAGTATCCTTCTGCCTTGTGAGTCTTGCTGCCAGAAGTCATGACATTAAATTCTCCAAAGTTCAAGAGCATAATTTGCTAGGTGGTTAGCTAGTTTGTTTCCCTCCCTATATATGTGTGTCACTTTGAGTGTGAAAGCTTCTTTCAGTTGCAGTACCTCCTCCACTTGATCAGCTATGCACCAAGGTAGCTTCCATATGTCATTGATTGTGTTGTTCAGAAGCATTGAGTCTGTTTGACGCCATATGTTGGAGTAGTTGTGAGATTGGCATAATTTTAGGGCCTCCACAATTGCTACTGTTTCTGCTGTTGTATTTGATCCTTATGGGATTTCTTTGCCCAGTGCATATAGAATATCTCCTTTTTCATTCCTCACACAGAATCCTATTGCAATCCTTCCTGGATTTCCTCTTTACGATCCATCCGTATTGACACTGAGCCATCCTTCCATTGGGAATTCCCAGACAACTCTATTATACTTCAGTCTAGGAGTATAGTATTCCATTATGTTCAGAAGATCTTGCCACTTGTAGGGGACATTAATACCTTGTTTTTTGAGTTGGACTAGAGCCTGTAATGTGGTGGAAATCCGATATATGACTTTGCTAGCAGTTACTGTTTCTCCATACTTGCAACTGTTCCTTCTTTTCCATCATTCCCACACAATGCAAGAGGGGAGAGCCTGCATCACTGGTTTGAGCCTGGAACTGTTTGAGCAATCCAACATTTGGTTATTGCTAGATGGAATGATATAGCCTCCCATGTTAGTCCTACTCTTGATAGGAAGTATTGCCAGACTTTGGTAGCAGTACTGGATGTGAAGAATAAGTGCACCAATGTTTCTTCTTTTTGGTTTGTGCAACACCAGCATCTAGATGGTATATGGTACCCCAATCTCTTCATAATGTCATCCAAAGGAAGTTTAGCCTTCCAGATTTTCCACATGAAGAAAGCAATTTTGAAAGGAAGTCCTTGTACCCAGTTATCTTGTAGGCCCTTTTAGGTTCATCTCTTCTTCTGAGATACTCTCAAGCAGATTTGACACTGAAGTGTCCTTGAGCTTGTAGCATCCAGTATGGTGTATCTATGATGTCTTCTCTGATTGGAGGTCTTACAGATTCTACTGTGTGCATTGCAACTTCTTGTGGCAACCTCTCTATAAGCTTTTCAACATTCCAGGTTCCATTTTCCAGGACATCATTCACATTGTGTATAAATTCATCAATTGCAAATTCAGCTGGCACAATGAAGTACAGTGCTCGTAGACCAGTCCAGTTGTCAAACCAGAAGGAGGATCCCATTTTTGTATGCCAGATAATTTGATGCTCTACGCTATCCCTATATTCCAGCATCTTCCTCCATGTATGTAATCTCTTTATCTATGGGACTATTACTACACTGAGTTTTTTTAATGTATTTTGGGCACGTGAAAGCACTCAGAGTCTTGGCTTAGTTATGAAATTCCACCACAACATAGAGAACAGGGATTTGGACACATCATGCAGTGATCTGAAACCAACTCCCCCTTCTTCACAAGGCATACATAATGTGTTCCATGATGACCAATGTCTGCTGCTACCTCCAACAGAGCTGCTCCAGAAAAATTGAGCAAAGAGCTTGTGTAGTTTGTTTAGTACCTGATTTGGGGGATTAACAGTAGAGAGCAGGTGTATTGGCATGCTTTGAAGGACATGCTTGATCAACACTGCCCTACCTCCTATTGAAAGCAGTTCTCCTTTCCAAGAATGCAGTTTATCAGGTACCTTTTTTATAAAGCCTTGGTAATACATTATCCTCCTTCTAGAGTAGAAGATGAGGCAGCCAAGATATGTGAAAGGAAATTCCTGTCTTCCTAACCAGTGATTCTTTTCACCTTTGTAACCACATCAAAGCTGGTAGAGTGATGCATATATACAACAGACTAGTGTTTGTTAATCATTTGCCCAGATGCTTCTCATATGCATACAAGACTTCCATTATCAGTTGTAAGGAGGTGGCATCAGAAAAGGAGAATATGATTGTGTCATCTGTATATGATAGGTGGTTTATTTTTGGACTCCACTTGGGTAGACCAAAGCCACAAAAATACAAGTTTAGGTGCAGAGCATTCAATCCTCTTGAGAGAGCTTCAACAGCAAAGATGAACAGAGTAGGTGATAGTGGATCACCTTGCTTGACACCTCTTGTTGATTTGAAAAAGCCATGTGACTGACCATTGATGAGCACTGAGCACCAATTGTTTCCAACAGTATCAAACACCAGGCCAATGAAGGCTTCACTGAATTCCATCTTCCTTAGTGTTTTTGTTAGAAATAACCAAGGTAGTCGATCAAAAGCTTTTGCCATGTCAAGTATGATAACAACATTTCGCCCTGCTTTTGTTCTTAGTCCAATGTCTGTGATGATTTCCTGTGTTAGGAGAACATTTTCAGCCATGGTCCTTCCTTTCACAAAGCCTGCTTGTTCTTGAGAGATCAAAGTAGGAAGAATTCCCACCATCCTCTCATGTATGACTCTTGAGAATATTTTATTGGTGAAGTTGCTTAGGCTAATGGGCCTCATGTTACAGAATGTTGTCACCTCCTTCTTTTTGGGAAGCAGTACCAAATTTGTGCGTGTCACACTTTTTGGTTGCTGCCTTCCTGAGAAGAATGCTTTAACCATGTTGTGTATGTCTTCACCAATGATATCCCAGCATGCATGGTAAAAGGAGCCTGTGAAACCATCTGGCCCCCATGCACTTTCACTATTTAAGGAGAAGACAGCATGCTTAGTTGGAGTTGCATTTTCTGTGAACTGTTCTTTATAGAAGTTGATAGCTTCTTCTGCAATTAGTTTCTCTTCTTCAACCCAGCTTCCAGAACTGTTTTGGATCCTCCTTAGTTGGAGTCTTTTTCTTCGACCATTTACTTGGGCATGAAAGAATTTGGTGTTTCTGTTTCCATCCTTGACCATGACATGCCTGCCTTTTGTTTCCATAATTGTTCTTCTATTGCTGGATGCCTAATCAACTGTGCTTGTACCCTTTGTAATATTTCCCTATTCGGCTTAGTTGGTCTTTCCTCAAACTATTTTCATGAACCAGAACTACTTCCCCCATTCTTGCAATGTTTTGAAATTTGTCTCCATATGTTGCTTTACTCCAGAGCGACAGTGCCTTTTTGAGCTTCTTGAGCTTGTAATTAAAAAGTATGAAGGCGACACCATGGAAATCTGCTTGCCAATTCTCCCTTACAACTGCTTTGAAGGTGTCATGTTTGATCTAGAAGTTGAGGAATTTGAATGGCTTCTTGATTGGCATTGCTTCAATGTCACACTTTAAAAGGAGAGGACTGTGATCTGAGCCAATCTTAGATAGATGAGTAACCTCTCGCCTTGGGAAAGTTTGTTGAAATTATGAGTTAGCTATGCATCTATCTAACCTTTTGAAAATGGAATCTTCATCTGCTCTGCCATTCCACCATGTAAAGATACTGCCTTTGAATCCCAGGTCAGTTAAGTTGCAAGTGTTGATGTAGTGTTTGAAGGCATCTACTTCATTAAGGGGTACAGGTAGGCCTCCAAATTTTTCTTCTTGATCCCATATCACATTGAAATATCCCCCTACCAGCCATGGGACTGTCATGTCTGTAGCCATAGAATACAATGAGTCCCACAGTTGTATTCTCTCTATTGGATCACACTTAGCATATACCAATGTGAGAATGAGTTCCACATGTGTTTCTATGTTGAAGAGCTTCAGAGTTAGTTGCTGCACCGTGTCATACAAGAGTGTGATTTCATATCGATCATCAGTGAAAGCCCAAACTTTGTTGGTGACATTAGCCACTGCTTGACAGAAGCCAAATCTTCCTTCTATATCTGTCCATCTTTCTTGCTTGCTGCATTTGTTCCATAATGCCTATGAATTCAAAGTGATGTTTCTTGTGCAATGTGATGAGCCTTTCAAAAGCTTACATTGTGTTCACTAATCTAATATTCCAAATGATTGCATCCATTATAGATTTATGGAGTGTGTTAGAGATCTTCTTGTTTGGACCCCTGATGCAGAGTTATTGTTGATGTCTTTGTTTTGTTTCTTCTTGCCTTTGGTTGCTCACTTCACCTTGGCTATCTGTGTTGGGGAGAGATCCCCTTGTTTAGCTACATTGAGGATGTTCTGGGGGAGAGTTTCTTCATCTAGATCTTTGCCAGATTGTTCTTTGTGATATTCTTTATTTCCTATTGCTGTTGGAATGCTGAGGTTCTTTGGTCTAATGATTGCTTTTAACTGTGCCACTATTGCCCCGTTCCTTGCTGTTGTTCCAGGATCAAAACCAGTTTGAACATCCCCTTTTTGAACTGTAACTTCTGCTTCTCGAACTTCAAAGTTAGCTTGATCTTGTCATGTGTTTGTCAGCAGCATCAATTGGTTATTTTCAACTTTGTTGTTGTTCTTTCCCATTGTGGCAGTGACATTGTCTGTTACATTTTCACTCTGATCATCCTCCTCAATTGCCTTACCAGATGCCTCATCTTCACTTTGCATTTCTTCTGGTATTTCGCCTTCCTCTGAATCTTCTTCTATTTGATCTGACCATAATTTCCCAGGACATCCATGTGGCTTCTCAAGATTCTTTTCTGATTCTGCTTCTATAGATTTCTTTCCTACTGTCTTGGTCATTGCTTTCTCAACAAGAATATCTTGTAATGGAATATCTTGATGGGAGGTGATGGTGGTAACCACATTTGTGTTGAAGTTTATCTGCACCCACTGAGAAGTGGATTCCTTTGTGATTTCTTTCCTTTTCCCTGTATGCAGTTGTGTTCTTCATCTACAGATTCTTCTATGGTGTTCATTTCAATAATTTTGACGCTTTTCATTGGTTCTGCAGAGTGCATCAAGTTCAATGTTCCTGTTGTTTGCTTGTTGGCTTTGCTTTTCAAGTTTGTAGCTGCTGATGAATTGAGTGCGACTGCTGTAGAGCATGAAGGTTCCTCTGCTAGTTGCAAGGGAAGTGTTGTGCATGTGGGAGTAGGGATTTTTGGACCAGCTGCTTCTTCAATCAACTCCAATTGGTTGTCCTCATTATCATTGCTTTTTTCCATATCCAACATAGCAAATTTGTTGGATGTTTGAGGTTGCTGAGCAGCCTTGTCAACTGGTATCACTTCCTGTCCAGTTTTGGCCTGATTACTTCTTGGCTTAGCTTGCTTTTGTACTCGATTATCCTTGACCTCCATCCATTGAGGACCTGCATTGCCAACAACCTTGCCAGTTAACTGAATCATCAGGGGTGCTATCTCCTTCCCTGCTGCTTCCTACCTTCCACTATTTTGGTTTTGGCTTCCTATTGCTCTACTGAGTTTGTGTGTAGTAGTTCTGGATGAAACTTCCAGCATTCAAGCATGTCGTGTCCCTGCAATTTGCATTGTTTGCAGTACTTGGGGATAAAATCATATTGAATCTTTACCCATTATGTTCTTACAGCCCCTGTAGCTTCATTTTCATTGTCCATGCGAACTTTCTTTGGCAAATCAACTAGCAGATCAACAAGTACCTTAACTCTTGCACTGCTTGGACGAGTCTTATTGATGGTAGCCGTATCTAAGTGTAATGGCTTCCCAACAGCAAAAGCTAGAGAAAAAAGACATTCTTTGATATAGTATGTGAGAAGCAAAGTTGGAAACAAAATCCAAGCCATCGCTTTAGAGGTTTCTTCTTCCTCTTTAAACTTGGCATCATTAATCAGTGTCCTCATTTGGTATTCGAAGCCATCTTTTGCTTTCAAGTAGTAGACTGCTTTTGATGTGAAGTTGATAAAATCTTGCCATATCGTCAGTCGAATCAGTTCATGTTTATCTCTGAGCAATCCAATGTTGCAATCGCCCTTAATTCCATATTGCGCAGGAATTATTCGTCGAAGCTCTTGTATATCTGGCCAACCATAAGAGAACTTACGGATTCAGCATATTGGAGGCCCTCAATTAGCTTCATTTGGTCGACTTTTGCTTTTGTGAACTTAACAAAGGGTTGTCCCTACAAGAATGAGGCTTTTTGGAGAAGGATTGGTTCTATTGGGGTTGTCGACCTAGGGTTCGCAGATGTTGAGTTTAGAGTCACTGGTTTTAGAAGATGACTGTAATCTAGGGGTTGTGAGTTGGTTGAGGTTGTAGATAGAGGTTGGGAGGTGGAAGGGGAAGGCATGCTAGCCGGAGACGTGCCGGCCGGCGTGGCTATTGTTTCTCGTGTGAGCTTTCTCTCTCTAATCGCCTTTATTGCCAGACCCTCTCTCTAAACGTGTGAAAATTTTTGATTTATTTTTTTTAGGCTAAATATATATCTTTATTACTAAAATTAATATACAACAGTGGAGGGGTACATAAACCTTACCTCCCAAAATAAAAGGCCTGCACTATTAGCCATTCTAAAGTGATGACCAACTGTACCTAGAAAATAGTAGGGGGTTAGACCTAAGGTGATGTAACAGTTGTCTATTTTATGATAGACAATCGTCTGTACAAAAACAATGTGGGATTTAGCTAGGTCAGCTTTATAAAAAGTACATGTATTCCTATATCTACTCAGTTAAAGGGGGATTGCTCCCTCCTATATGCTTCATATATCTATCTATAAGATGTTGCAAAAGAGTGGCAAAAGGGCATGAGCTATCTTCAACTTTTCTTTGATCTTGAGTAAAGCCAAGTTGAAGATAGCTGTCAAAAAGTATCTTGTTTCTGAACATTAGTGTTTCTTGTGTTGTTTGCTAGGCAGTTTTCCAGTTGCTGTGGTGGAAGCTGGATATGATGTGTGTTATGTGATGAGGCTGCTCTTGAAGATTGTTTGATTCTCTGCATCTGAGGGGAGGTACTGCTTCTTCTTGTGGTTGGATACTAAGGTATAAGGTCAGCGTGTTTTGAAGTGATCTGCTATGGTTGTTGTTGTTCCTGGATGATTGTTTTTTCTGCTGGTATTCTATTAACTCTATTGTTGTGTCTTGAGACTGCTGCTGTTTTGCTTTATACATGTGTAGATCCTTGTTCCTGTGCTGCTTTGAGTTAATTGGAGTTTTGTGAATTATGATGGCTGGAGTCTGTGTTTCTGTGACTTGAAGCTACTTGATTGAGTGTTGTCTATGCTTATCCTTGCTCATGTGCTGCTTTGTGTTGATTGGATATCTATGGAATGTGAGTGCTTGGGGGATCCATGATGGTTGAATTGGATTGTTGTTGCTCTTGTATGTGTGCTTCCTATGCTAGTAATATGCTGGCTGAGTTTCTACGTCTTGAAGCTGCTGCTGATGTGCTTTATTCCTGTGTATATCCTTTCTCCTGTGCTGCTTCTGATGAGAGTATGTTGGTGTTTCAGTTTCCTGTGATGGATGTTGGCTCTGTGGATTGCTGATGTGTTGTTGAATAAAGTCAGGTTTCCAGTATTGCAATGTGGCTGGAAATGCCCAAGACCATTGATGTAGTTGCAACAGATTGGGCACCAAGGGTGCTAATACCACACCTTGCAACTGCAGCAATAATCTGAACCATTTCAATCTGCCTACAGTATTGTGGAGGGTGCTGGGGTCAGTGGTGAAGATGGTATTTTTGTTGCTGTTATATTGGATTCTTGTTTGCTTGCTGATGATTTGGCAATTGTCTTTGGTTTGCATGCTGACTTGGATGCTTTTTGACCCTGTAGTCTGCAGAGTGTTGCTTCTGTTGATTATCTTTTAGGTGTGCTTCTGGCTGCTGTAGTTGCTGCAGGCTATGTGATTGCTAGTCCATGTTGTTGTTCTCGCTAAGTTGTGTGATGACTGGGTATTAGTGCTTTATGTTGACAGTGAATGTCCGTCTTATTGTTCTTGTGTTGCTGCTGTTATGTAGTAGTATGCTTGCTAAGTTGATGTCTTTTATCTTAGCATGGGGGATCCATGATGATTGCTATGATTGCAATAGATTGAGCATTAGAAATGCTACTATCACATATTGCAATTGCAGCAATGATCTGGCCTACTCTAAGCTTTCTGCAGAATTCAGAAATTTGCTGAGATTGTGTTTGTGTGTTTGCTGAGCTTGCTTGGAGTAATTGGGATCCAACCTACTAACCAAAGAGGCAATGAAATGAAACATTGCTTCTTCAGTAGTAATATGATCTCTCATAGTGATTGTTACTTCACTGCTGCTTGAATCCAAGGTGCTGGTGGTTAGAGAGTTGAGCAGGTGTTGATGACAGCCTCCAGCATGTCCTGCAAGAAAGAACATCCTGTTAGACTGAATCCACTTCTCCAATTTCTCCTCATTACAATTGTTATGATGATGCTTATGGTGGCAGCCCAAGTATAACAGTGTGCCTGTAAGCAACAGTACGCAGATTAATTCTGCAGCTGCTGTCTGCTTCTCATCATGGCCTCCCATTAGCTTCTTGCTGGTGCCATACTTTGTTTGGTTCCACATGTGTACCTGTAGAATTAGCATACTTGTTAAATCATTGTTTGCTCTCAAGTACATGGCAGTGATCCATTTATGTGGTTGCAACATTCCAGTATATGATGTGGCACAGCTCCACTCTTCTGCATCACAACTGTTGTGTTTATGAGTTCTAGTAAGCTTATTGTCACGACCCCGACCGGAGGCCGCGACAGGGCACCGGACCCTGCTCGCAAGGTACCCGCGTACCCTTCATTTCAGCTATCTTACTTTCCTTTCTCTTTCTTGTTATTTCTAACAAAACTATCATTTAGTTGGACCTTCCAATGAAGACACATTTTGTACACACACACACACACACACACACACACACATATATATATATATATATATATACATACATATTCGTGGAAACACTGTACCGTGGTTTAGGCATACAAATACAAAACGTGTACATAACCCGACACCTGTCCATACACAACTAACATTTGTCTAATGCACCACTGACATTGTCTATTGAGCCTCTACAAGAACAGACATTATGCAACCTATGTCGGAACAGGGCCCCGACATGCCCAAAATGCCAACTCAAAATGCATACCAAGGCTGTAGCAAATCCGAAGGATGAATCTTGCTAGTATCTGCTGGACCGGATAATCTACTACTGCGTGGGAGCTCCGTCTATCAGTCTATTAGGACCTGCAGCACGACATGCAGCATCCACAAATAAAGGACGTCAGTACGGACAATCTACGAAAGTGGAAATTTTGAGTTTTAGCACGAGGTCCTACAAGCTCAAAGATTAGTAATTACTTAAGTAGGGAAATTACCTAAGAATTACTAATTATAAGTAGTGAAATTAAGAAGAATTTCGAAATTGAAGAGATAAGGAAATTTTAGAAGCTTTCCCACTTTAGTTTGGAGAAGACCAATCCTTTCTCCTTAGTCCTTAGGATTTTGGGTCCCCCCCTTTCCTTTTCCAACACAAATTAGCCCCTCCTCTCCTTGTCCAAATAGAATTTCAACTCCTTGAAAGTTCTCCCTTTTGGATTGGGAGTTGTTTCCTTCTTGGACTAGAATTAGAGTTTCCTATTCTCCTCCTCAAATTCGGCCTCCCTAACACTTCTTAGGCCCTCTCCCACGTTTTTCAACCAAAATCTTCAAGAATAACAAATTGAAGTTCAAGAACTTCAAGAATTCAAGGCAATCTTGTTAGGAACGTTGGAGGATTCAAGAACCTTTTCAAGAATAACGTAAAACTCTTCAAAAACTTCAATTTTAACTCAAAGAACTTCAAGATTTTCAAGATTCAATCATTCACCTTCAAGAATTTCAACTAGAGTTTCAAGATCTAAAGATTATCGGTTTTTAGCGATCAAGAACATCAACAATCGGTTCAAGAACGTGTCTTTAGCAATCAATCTTCAAGACTTAAATCCGTAGATGATTTAACAACTTCAATAACACAAATTTTTGGTTTTTCTTTCTTTTCTTTTTTTTTTTCACGTTTTTTTATTTCGAGTTTTTTTTTTTT
>MCJB01050413.1:32595-45792 GCA_002018475.1 Nicotiana obtusifolia
TTTTTTTTTTTTTTTTTTTTTTTTTTGTATAAATCAAAAACGAAATTAAAGATAGAACCTAAACTAAGGCACGAAGAACATGATTGGGATTGTAAGAACAAACTCTTTCCAAGCTCTGATACCAACTGATGCAATATTAAAAAGCGAAAACAAGAAAACAAAAGATAGAAGTAAGATGCTCAATGAACTATCAAGACAACAAGTAGGAACTAGTCTACTTACCTTCTTGATGAAGTCACGGAGTACCTATACTATATGAACAACCCTCAAGACAACAATGGTCTTGCAAACTGTTCGATCAAACAAAGGAACAAGTTCAATTTTGAATCACACCAAAATTGGACAAGTTAATTCACACGATTTTGGGAGCAATGTGCTGCCGGGTTTTGATTGATAATAATGTCAAAAGGTATCAAAATAATAAAGTGTTTAGGCTTATATAGAATGAGCCTTTACCTAAATCAACTAGGAAAAGAATAACTAGTTAACCTAAATCAACTAGGAAACAACTAATTAACAAAAAGGCCACAATTTGGCTAAGTTTAAGAAATAGTCACGCAGGACTCCAAAACAAGTAAGGATTAATGTCTTCCATAACTATACAATAATATAATATAAACACAAATATACATCTTCAACATAAGATTCGTCCATAGCAAGATTTATGGACGCTTGGCTCTTCTCCAAGGCTAACCGACGCCTTTTCTTGTCTTGTTCATAGATGGCATTGATAACACTTGATCAAATTTATTTGCATCATGGGGACGACCCGAGAAGGGTCTCCGATACATTTCCTCAACATGGAATACCGGATGGATAAATTCCATTTCGGACGGTAGTTCTAACTCATAGGCAACATGTCCAATTCGTCGAAGGATTTTGTACAGGCCGATGTACCTCGGGCTCAATTTACCTTTCTTTCCGAAGTGCATAACACCCTTCATTGGCGAGACTCTCAGGAAAATCCAATCATCAATTTCAAACTCTAGATCACGACGTCGGACGTCAAAGTAGGACTTTTGCCTACTTTGTGCCGCCTTTAATCGTTCCTGTATCACCTTCACTTTCTCAATAGCTTGATGAATCAGATCTGGACCATATAATTCAGTTTCACCAATTTCGAACCACCCAACTGGTGATCTACACCTTCTTCCATACAGTGCCTCATATAGGGCCATCTTAATGCCGGAATGGTAGCTGTTATTGTAGGCAAACTCTATAAGTGGAAGATGGTCATCCCAACTACCCTTGAAATCCAAGACACATGCTCTTAGCATGTCTTCCAGTGTCTTCTGAAAGGACTTCCAAAAGTTAGCTGTGAATTGGGCTCCTCTGTCCGGTATAATGGACATCGGCACCCCATGAAGTCTAACAACTTCCTTGATGTATAGCTTTGCATAATCTTCGGCTGTGTAGGTGGTGTTAACTGGCAGAAAATGAGCACATTTGGTAAGTCGATCCACTATCATCCAGTGGAGTCAAACTTATGACTGGAGTGAGGTAATCCAACAATGAAGTCCATGTTAATCACCTCCCATTTCCAGGTTGGAATCTCCATGTTCTGGAGCAGTCCACCCGGTTTCTGATGTTCTACCTTTACCTGTTGGCAATTGGGACACTGGGCTACAAATTCTGCAATGGACCTCTTCATGCCATCCCACCAGTACTTCTCTCTGACATCACGGTACATCTTTGTTGAACAAGGATGGATGGAATATCGGGATTGATGAATTTCCCTCATATTCTTCTCTCGCAATCCTGCTACATTAGGCACACATAATCGACCTTGGCACCTCAGTGTTCCATCCCCTACAATCTCAAGACCTGAGATTTTTCCCAGCTGAGTGCCCTCTTTCAATCGCAACAAGGTGGGATCTTCGTATTGCCGTGCTTTCACCTTGGCCACGAGGGATGATTCTGACGTATTATGCACAACAACACCTCCATCCTCGGAGTCTAACAGTCTGACTCTCATGCTAGCTAGCTGATGAAGCTCTTCAGTTAAACTCGGCTTACCTGCTTCAACGTGCACTAAACTTCCCATCGACTTACGACTGAGGGCATTTGCCATAACATTGGCTTTGCTCGGATGATACAATATTTCGACGTCGTAGTCCTTCAGTAATTCGAGCCAACGTCGTTGTCTCAAATTTAACTCTTTTTGACTGAAGATGTATTGTAGACTTTTATGGTCTGTGTAGATGTCGACATGGACACCATATAGATAGTGTCGCCACGTCTTCAAAGCATATACTACTGCAGCCAATTCCAAATCATGGGTTGGGTAGTTCTTTTCAATTGTCTCGAAGCATAAGCAATTACCTTCCCTTGCTGCATCAAGACACATCCCAAACCTATGCCGGAGGCATCACAATATGCCACATAACCTTCAGTTCCGTCGGGAAGAGCAAGAACTGGAACGGATGTTAATCGATCCTTTAGTTCCTGAAAGCTCCGCTCACAAACATCCGACCATTGGAATTTGGTAGCTTTCTGTGTCAGCTTAGTTAGTGGTGCAGATATAGAGGAAAATCCTTCCAGAAAACGCCTATAATACCCTGCTAATCCCAAGAAGCTACGGACTTCTGATGGCGTAGTAGGTCTTGGCCAATTCTTGACCGCGTCGATCTTTTGAGTATCGACACTAATACCTTCATCAGATATCACATGGCCTAAGAATGCCACTGAGTTCAGCCAAAATTCACATTTGGTGAGCTTTGCATATAACCTGTGGTCCCGAAAGGTCTGCAATACTATACGCAAGTGACCCACATGTTCTGCCTCTGAACGGGAATACACCAAGATATCATCAATGAATACCACCACAAACACATCAAGGTAAGGCCTGAATACAGTGTTCATGAGATCCATGAAAGCAGCCGGGGCATTTGTTAGCCCAAATGACATTACTAGGAACTCGAAATGCCCATATCTCGTTCGGAAGGTTGTTTTTGGAATATCTTTCTCCTTGACTCTCAATTGAAAATATCCTGAACGTAGGTCAATTTTAGAGAAATATTTGGCTCCCTGGAGTTGCTCAAATAGGTCATCAATTCTTGGAAGTGGATATTTGTTCTTTATGGTGACCTTATTCAACTGACGATAATCGATACACATCCGTAACGATCCGTCTTTCTTTCGTATTAACAAGACTGGCGCACCCCAAGGTGAAGTGCTAGGCCTAATGAAGCCTTTATCCAGCAAGTCCTTCAACTGTATTTTCAACTCTCGTAATTCTACTGGGGCCATTCTATATGGAGGGATAGAAATTGGGTGAGTATCGGGCAACACATCGATGCCAAACTCAATCTCCCTTTCAGGAGGAAGACTTGGGAGTTCATCTGGAAAGACATCCGGAAATTCACTGACTACCGGAATTGATTATAGAGTAGGCGACTTCGCCTCCGCGTCCATAACACGAACAAGATGGTAGATACAACCTTTGGAGATCATCTTTCTTGCCTTAAGGTAGGAAATAAACCTACCTCTCGGCGTAGCAACGTTTCCCTTCCATTCAAGGATGGGTTCGCCAGGAAATTGAAATCTAACCATCTTCGTATGACAATCAACACTAGCATAGCATGATGCCAACCAATCCATTCCCATTATCACGTCAAAATCAACCATTTCCAACTCAATTAAATCAGTCGAGGTTTGGCGACTACAAATCGTCACAGTACAACCTCTATATACTCTTCTAGCAATCACAGAATCTCCTATTGGAGTAGATATCACAAGGGGTTTGCTTATTAATTCGGGTGCAATGTCAAACTTGTCAGCCACAAGGGGTGTAACATAAGATAACGTGGATCCGGGATCGATCAATGCATATACATCATGAGAAAGCACTGTTAATATACCTATGACAACATCCGGAGATGACTCAAGATCCTGTCGACCTGCTAGAGCATATATCCGGTTTTGAACACTGCTTGGGCCCGGTATTGTACAGCTACCTCTGCCACGAATCGCTGGCTGCTGGGAACCCCGTGCTGGAGGTCGAATAGATAAGGAAGAACCAGCCGAAGATCCAGTTCAGTGAGCCATGCCACCATCCCTTCTGTAAGGACAGTCCCGCATTATGTGGCCGGGCTGTCCGCAATAATAACATATATCCGAACCCCGACGGTACGGTCCAAAGTGGGTCCTGCCGCACTGCTCACAACGAGGCATTGGGGGTCGCATCTGACTAGTAGCCCTGTGATACAGCGAGCCTGAAGCCCGCGAGCTCTGAAACTGTCGAGGGGCACTAGATACAGGTGGTGCCGAGCTGCTCGAAGAATGGGGCCTAACAGTACTTCTTGAATCTCCAGAATACACTGCAATCCTTGTTCTCTTATGCTGGGTCCTCTCCTGCTCCCTGTCCGCCCTTTGTTGGCATTTACGATCCTCTATGGTCTAAGCATAGGCCTGAATACGGGAGATGTCCATGCCCTCTATCAAGGAGGCCGTTGTGCATTTATTTATCAAATGCGGTCCCAATCCGTTCACGAACAAGTGAACTCTATCGCTCATCTCGGCCACCATGTGGGGAGCATACCTTACTAGAGAGTCAAACTGCATACTGTACTCTCGTACATTCATATTTCCTTGCGTAAGGTTCAAGAACTTATCGGCCTTAGCTCGACGTACCTCAACTGGAAGGTAGTGGCGAAGGAACGCCTCAGAGAATTCATTCCATACGGGTAGGGGAGCATTTGGACCCCTGGATCTCTCCCAACTGTCATACCAGAAGACTGCTAAGTTCCGTAATCGATAAGAAGCCAGTTCTACTGCCTCCATGTCACTGGCATGCATAACCCGCAGTGTGCGGTGTATTTGATCAATGAAATCCTGTGGGTCCTCCTTAGGATCAGACACGGTAAACACTGGGGGATCCAGATTGATGAAGTCACGAACCCTCGTACTAACTGGCCTTCCAGTAGTGCCGGTATTCTTCCTCTGAGCCTGAGAAGCCACCAGGCTAGTCAACAACTGCACCGCAGTCCTCAGGTCCTGGTCTGTAGCACCAGAAGAAGGGACCGTGGATGCTGGGCGGCTTCTAATATCCTCTGGGGGAGGAGGAGTAGATGAGGTCCGAGAAGGCGTCTCACTTTGGCCTTCTACCGCTTGGGGCACCTGACTGGTCCCCTCTCCGGCACTTGTATCGAGTCGTCTATTATTTGTCTGCTTCCCGGCCGAAGGCATTGCTGTAGGTAAACAAGATGGACGTTAGAATGAATTCTTACAACTCAGCTCTACGCACGATCTAGATTCAGAAAGAAGGTAACATTCCTAAATGTCGGGTAGCCTTCTGATTATAGAATGTGGCGCGCTACTCACCCATAATCAAGACTCTACTAGACACGGCTCATAGATAATCCCTAGGACACGACCTGCTCTGATACCAATTTCTATCACGACCCCGACCGGAGGCTGCGACAGGGCACCGGGCCCTGCTCGCAAGGTACCGACGTACCCTTCATTTTAGCTATTTTACTTTCCTTTCTTTCTTTCTTGTTATTTCTAACAAAACTATCATTTAATTGGACCTTCTAATGAAGACACATTTCGTACACATATATATATATATACATATTCCTGGAAACACTGTACCGTGGTTTAAGCATACAAATACAAAACGTGTACATAACGCGACACCTGTCCATGCGCAACTAACATTTGTCTAATGCACCACTGACATTGTCTATTGAGCCTCTACAAGAACAGACATTATGCAACCTATGTCGGAACAGGGCCCCGACATGCCTAAAATGCCAACTCAAAATGCATACCAAGGCTGTGGCAAGTCCGAAGGATGAATCTTGTTAGTATCTGCTGGACCGAATAACCTACTGCTGCGGGGGAGCTTCGTCTATCAGTCTATTAGGACCTGCAGCATGACATGCAGCGTCCACAAATAAAGGACGTCAGTACGGACAATGTACTGAGTATATAAAACAAGGAACATAATGTGAGAACAATAATAAGCATTAGGATAGAAATATATAACCTGCAGCAAGTGAATCGCCTCTGAGGGCAGCTAACCATGACATATTCGTAGTACTTAAGTCTATACATGTAACCTTTATAACATTATCATAAACATGTTTATTATCATTATCATCGTCTTATATCGACGCCTCTGTGGGCTTGCCATTTTCATATACATTAATTGGTGTCGCATACGTTTACATAGTCGTTACCTCATACAGTTACATACGCCTCTGTGGGCTCGCCATACATTTACATACGCCTCTGTGGGCTCATCATCATCATATGCCTCTATGGGCTCATCATCATCACATGCCTCTGTGGGCTCGTCATCATCGTCATAACATATCTTACCCGGCCGTACTAGGCACGGTCATAACATACCCGGCCTTCGTTAGGCACGGTCATATGAATTTGATTACACATATATAATACATATATACTACATTGCATGCTCGTTTATATGTTCCAGGCCCCTTTTAGTGACGTATGATTTCTATTCCCTTTTTCATGTGATTACTAATATCTCTTTAACATGAATCTTAAAAGACTCAAGAAATCCCTACAATATTGATTCCATAAGAACTAGAGCAATCCTTCCATAGAGGGAAACAATATAAGCAACCCTAACTTCTAAGAGTAGAGTATTCTTTTGGGGCTCGTTCATCGCATGGTAATCAAGAGGAGTCGTGCAAAAGAAGGAACGGTATAGTCTTACATACCTGGTATATGCTGCACCAGTCCTCAAGCTACGCAATGGCTACGATTCCTTAATGTACAATTAAGGAACAATTCACCCATTACTCACTAAGCATCATAATTATGATAAATCACAATCCCCTAGTTTTGCATGGTGCCTCCGCACACCCCTTTCTCCTCTAATCCTTATCAAACGTATTTGTAACACATGCAACTCATTTACAACCCATAATAATCGTGACCCATTTCGTTTAGCAGTGTTTATCTTGAATTCTTGATTTCCTACCACCCTCCCATGGGTCTTTACGGGCATGCAACTATATATCATGAATGCCCAAGGGAAAATTACATGAAAGAGAGTAATAACTTACCTTGCATGTGAATTCCTAGCCTTTTTCCTTCGATTCCTCAGATTCTAAGTCTTGCCCTCAATTTGGGTTTGTAGGAGGAGGAAACTCAGCTAGGGTTTCTCTTTAGTTCTTTAATTTCTTGATTCCTTCTTCAATTTAGGGCTTGGAAGAGGAAGAAATTGGTTGTGTTGGTATGGGGCTTTGAGACGGGTCGTCTGGTGGCCTTCTACTATGTTTAAGTTCAGAAAAATGAAGAAGGAACGGGTCTGGGTCCCTTTTATAGGTCCGTCAATAAGTGGCACACGTGTCTGACATTTTTCAGGTTTGAGGTCGCGTATCCGCCGCAAACAGGACATGCGGTTCACATTCTGGCCGCAAATCTCAACGCAGAATTCTGTTGCATTATGCGATGCAGAAGTGCCAGATTTTCGGTTCGCATTTTCAACAATGCGACCGCATTCTGGTCGCATTTCTGACGTGGATTCAGCCCAGAACTCTGTTCCATTCTGAGATGGAAGGTGTCATATTTGCGGTCTGCATTTGCATTATGCGGTCCGCATACTGGCCGCATAGTTGACACAATTTCAGCCTAGAACTCTTTCCCAGTTTGCGATCTTGGTGTTAGATATGCGGTCGGCATTTGTGCTTTGCGGTTCGCATATCCAACTATGCGACACCTTTGTTCTTTTTCTTAACTTTTGAACTATTTTCCAGGTTCTTAGTTCCTTATATGTAAACTATTTCACGGCGTATGCTAACGTATGAATTTACGGGTTGTAACACTTATTTTCCTTTGGTAGAGTCAATTCCCTCTGTTTCCTACCACCTTTACTCTTAGATTTGGAAATTGACTTTTATCACTATTAACCAGCCTTTTACTTTGAGTGTCTAGATCATCAAAGCAATGGCAATCTATAGGTCCAGTATCCAGAGCATAATTTGCAATATGGTCTGCCAGTCTGTTGCCTTCCCTGAGTGTGTGTGCTACTGTTGCTTTGCATTTTGTCATCAAATCTTTGATTTATGCAACAGTTTCCTGGACAGACCAAGGTACTCTCCATTCTCCCTTTATGCTCTTCAGTAACATCATTGAGTTAGTGTGGAGCTCTATTAGAAGATGCTCATTGTGGATATAGAATCTCAGGGCCTCCACCATCGCCGGTGCTTCAGCTTTTGTGTTTCTGCTTTCTTTGATCTCCTTACTGTAGGCATGTATTACATCTCCCTCTTCATTTCTTAGTACAACACTAATTGAGCTTCTACCTGGATTGCCCCTGGAAGTGCCATATGTGTTGACTTTGATCCTCTCTTGGTTGGGAAATTCCCGATCACCTTTGTGTACTTCAATGTGTGAGTATATTTCTCTATCATAACAATTATATCTTGCCATTTATGGGGGATCTTTTGGATACCTAGCTTTCTCTCACTTTAATAAGCAGTTGAAGAGTAGAAGTAATTTGATAGATTACTCTGTTAATAGTGACTGTGTCCCAATGTTTGTAGCTATTTCTGTCACGACCCAAGCCAGAGGGCCGCGATTGGCACCCGGACCCCACTCGCCGAGTGCCGACGTACCTTTCATCTGACTTTCTTTGTTATCTATAAGACCAGAAAGTATAAATGGCAAACAATAATCATAATCAACATAAACTTTCCGATAAACATATTCATACATATCAACTGAAAAACCATACAATGACATGAACATATATATATATATATATATATATATATATATATCACATGGCCAACTAGGTGCCATGCAAAAACTATACAACAAAATACATTTGCCGACAAGGCAATTCCAACTGTACGTAAGTCAACCCATTGTCTATTGTCTATGAGCCTCAATGAGAAGACAAACAATGCAACCTGTGTCGGAACAGGGCTCTGACATGCCCAAAATTCCTATGACAAAATGCATACCAAGAGCACGACAAGTCCGGAGGATGAATCTTACCAATATCCGCTGAACTGAGCAGCCTATTGTGGTGGGGGAGCTTCGTCTACGTGTCTATCCGGACCTGCAGCATGACATGCAGCGTCCACAAGAAAAAGGACGTCAGTACGAATAAAGTACTAAGTATGTAAGATAGGAAAACATAATATAAGAACAGTAATAAGCGATAGGATAAGAAACATACAACCTATACCATCTTAATGCCTCTGTGGGCAACTAAACCATGAAATGCCTGATGTGCATATGCATATACATATATCCTTTTTAAAATCATATATATATATATATATATATATATATATATATATATATTTATATATACGCCTCTGTGGGCCTCGTCATCATCATATACATACGCCTCTTTGGGCCTCATCATCATCATACCCAACTGATCAGTGGTTGCACAATAGGTGCCGTACCCGGCCGACTATAGCACGGCTCGGTGGAGTAAACTAGCTGTCGACTATAGCGCGACTAAATAGAGTAAAACATATACATAAGTATAGTTGCACAATAGGTGCCATACCCGGCCGACTATAGCACGGCTCGGTGGAGTAAAATAGATAATGCATGCTGGACTCATAGGAATTGTACATTCCGTTGACGTAAGGTCGAAGTAATAATACATATCAATCCTCCATAAGAGGGAAAACAATATAAGCACTCCTACCTTCTAAGACGAGAGTATCTTTGGGTGCTCGTTCATTGTATGATGTGCAATCGGAGTCGTGCAAAAGAAAGAAAGGAGTAGTCTCACATACCTGGTATTCTCTGCGCCAATTTCAAGCTTCGCACAGTCGCAGTTCCTTAGTCTACAATGAAAGAAACAATTCTATCGTTATCCTCTAAACGTTATAGTTACAATCAACCACTGCCCTAAATGTATATGGTGTTTCTCCACACCCCTCTTCCTCTAAAACTTCACAACAATGGTAGTAAGACATGCAACCCAACAGCAACCCAAAACAACCACAACCCAGTCCATTATCAGTGATTGACTTAAACCCACGGCTTCCGATATGCATAAAATGAATTTCCAAGAATTCCCTGGAGAAAGACTGCCTGAAAGGGAGTAGTAACTTACCTTGCATGTTGGATAACCCAGCCCATTTCCTTGGTTCTTCAATCTCCAGGTTTCACTCTCAATTAGAGCTTGAAAGAGAGGAAAACTAGTTAGGGCTTTTCCCTAATTCTTAAATCTCCATATTTCTCTCCCCAATTTAGATCAGTTGAGAGAGAGAAAGAGAGAGTCTGGCGATCCAGAGAAGGCGACACCACTGAGCCTCGTCATCAATGCCGTCGCCGGCCGGCGACTCTCCCAGCCAGCACTCCTACCATTCCTCAAACAATGCACAATCCAATATAATCCCAAACACATATCACCCAATGGCCGTCGAAAAGTGAGCACATCGACTGATACGACAATCTTCACCGGCGAAAATGGAGAAACCGGCCGGTGAAATTCCAGCTGGACAGCCCCCATCAAACTCCCCCAAACCTCAAATCCTACAACATCCTCAACCCAACCCCTTGATTTCGCCAAAATCCTTAACCCAAACAACCTAAATAATGTTATCAGCAAGAACCCTAGCCAAACAATTGAGCCAATCTCCTTCAGACGAGCAACCTACCTGCATGGGCAGCCGATTGTCAAATTCACAGAGTCAGAGGTCTCTCGCATGAACCACATTGAGGGATTGCAATATGCAGTCATAGGAAAATTCTCCTACGGCTGGCCGGAACTACAGGAGCTAAGAATCATTCCCACTCAATGCGGAATCAAAGGCGATTGTAACATTGGGTTTTTCAGAGACAAATTAGTACTCATCAGGTTAACGCTTTGGGAGGATTTCATTAAAATCACCTCCAAAAGCACGTACTATCTAAAAGCTAAAGACGGGTATGAATATCAGATGAGACAGCAAATCTACGACACAAAGTTCAAGCTGGGTGAAGAAACCCCAATGGCAATGGCGTGGATCTCGTTCCCGCATTTGCTGCCCACATATTTTGTGAAGGAATGCCTTTTCTCAATAGCCTCAGCAGTTGGAAAACCAGTACATCTGGATTTAGCGACAATAAACAAAACGAGGCCTAGCTGTGCAAGGGTAAAAGTGTTGGTAGACCTATTATCAGATTTGCCCCAAAAAGTCAGGCTTGATGTAGAAAATGAATTATCAGGGGAGGTTAGAACAGAGTGGGTCAAAATTCAATATGACTATATTCCCAAATACTGTAAAGAATGCAAGTTGCAAGGGCACGACATGATTGAATGCTGGAATTTGCATCCGAAAACACTTGATGCAACCGAGTCTGTACAACAAAGAGAAACTGAGCAAAACAAAATCAAAGGCAAAGCAGTCCAAGTCGGGAAGCAGCAAAGAACAGATACAGCTCCAGTCAGGATTTTATCAAGTGGCAAAGTCGTAGGCAATGTTACTTCACAATGGCAAGAAGTGAAAGGCAATCGACCTCAAGGCAAATCTAAAACCAGAACTGAAATTCAGAAACCAGCAGACAAAGGCAACACTCAGCAAGTTAGAGTACAAAACAAATTTGACGCGCTTGAGGCAGCTGACATAGACACAACTGAGAATGTCACAAATGAGCCAAATCCAGAGAAGCTATTGAAATTGAAAACCAGCAGCAGTGGAATAAATCTGCTAAGCCATGCTGTAGTCCAAGCAAATCAAGAAAACACAGCCCAGAAAAGCAAATCAATACACTGTGATGTAGTGAACCTGGTATGCACAGATGAGCAAACAGTTGAGCAAGCAGCAAAGCAAACATGTGCTTTACCTCTAGGAGAAACACAGAATCAGCAGCAGTGCTTTACCTCAGCTGACATAGACACAACTGAGAATGTCACAAATGAGCCAAATCCAGAGAAGCTATTGAAATTGAAAACCAGCAGCAGCGGAATAAATCTGCTAAGCCATGCTGTAGTCCAAGCAAATCCAGAAAACACAGCCCGGGAAAGCAAATTAATACACTGTGATGTAGTGAACCTGATATGCACAGATGAGCAAACAGTTGAGCAAGCAGCAAAGCAAACATGTGCTTTACCTCTAGGAGAAACACAGAATCAGCAGGACACTCTTAACCCTATCAATGCTAGACAAGAGGCAAAGGACATGGAAGATACACCAGCTATGATAAACACACCAACAACATCAGCTATACCCAAAACAGACACACTCAACCCAAAAGACAGCAGCAGGGAGATGATTTCTCCAACCTGGTTAACCAGCAGGCATGAGCAAACAACAGGGCAAACACCAGGGCAAACAGCTGGTACAACATTTCCAGGCCAAGCCTCAACAAATACAACTGACAAACCAAAACCTCACAAAACACCCCAAGCAAACAGGAAACAAGAGTCAACACAGCCATTTACAGAAAAGGAAAAGAAAACTGAACCAGCAATGAGCACAAAGGAAAGGTCTTTGGAAACAACTTCTCAATGGGTGCTAAAAAGCTTCTTTCATAATAATACTGCAAATGAGAAGAACACGCAGCAGCCTTTGCAAACTCAATGGAACAGTCAGCCTCTCATAGACAGCCTTGAGACACAAAAAGCAGCAGGAACTGTCAANGAAAACCAGCAGCAGCGGAATAAATCTGCTAAGCCATGCTGTAGTCCAAGCAAATCCAGAAAACACAGCCCGGGAAAGCAAATCAATACATTGTGATGTAGTGAACCTGATATGCACAGATGAGCAAACAGTTGAGCAAGCAGCAAAGCAAACATGTGCTTTACCTCTAGGAGAAACACAGAATCAGTAGAACACTCTTAACCCTATCAATGCTAGACAAGAGGCAAAGGACATGGAAGATACACCAGCTATGATAAACACACCAACAACATCAGCTATACCCAAAACAGACACACTCAACCCAAAAGACAGCAGCAGGGAGATGATTTCTCCAACCTGGTTAACCAGCAGGCATGAGCAAACAACAGGGCAAACACCAGGGCAAACAGCTGGTACAACATATCCAGGCCAAGCCTCAACAAATACAACTGACAAACAAAAACCTCACAAAACACCCCAAGCAAACAGGAAACAAGAGTCAACACAGCCATTTATAGAAAAGGAAAAGAAAACTGAACCAGCAATGAGCACAAAGGAAAGGTCTTTGGAAACAACTTCTCAATGGGTGCTAAAAAACTTCTTTCATAATAATACTGCAAATGAGAAGAACACGCAGCAG
>MCJB01050414.1:0-13191 GCA_002018475.1 Nicotiana obtusifolia
ATATATATATATATATATATATATATATATATATATATATATTAAAGCTATATTCGATATATATATATATAGTATAGTGTATTATATAATAGACTATACTATACACTATACTATACACTTAGTATATGCAATACACTTAGTGTATATATATACATATATACTATAGTATTTTATATACATATACACGTATTATATAGAACAGAGTAGGTTTGGAGCGACCAAAATTGTGACCAACGTTGGTCGTAAATTTTAATTTTAAAATTTTCAGATAAGCGACCAACGTTGGTCACAAAAGTTGGTCGCTTTTTGTAATTACAGAAACAAAAGCGGGCTTTCTCCTTATTTCGGCAAAATTTCCCAACTTTCCTATTTTTCTAACCCTAATCCCATACCCCCAGCCCCGCGACACCACGCCCCACTGCTGCTCGTTGCCGTCGCCGTCGCCGCCGCCACTGCTGCCGCGCCTATTCTCCTTCTCCACCTGCAAAAAATCAAAGTTAGATAGTTGTCTTGAAATTTTACCTTTTACTACTTTTTGCTTTGCTTGTTAGAGCCTTTCTTCCCCATCTTTTTATGAACTCAAATGAGTAAATTAGCTTTCCCGATTAGCATTTGACTTATTTTCCCGATTAGCATTCCCCATCTTTTTATACTGTTAGTTTAGTTTAATTTATAACGAATTCTACCTAAACAAATTAAACTAATTGGGAAGCATGTTCAAATTTTATAACGATAATGTAAAATGAAGTAATTTATGAAGAACACAAGTAGCATTATCTTGAATAAAACATGTACACATACTGAATATTATTTCTATCCACTCTTTCTCTCATTAACTAATATAACAGTTAGATATACTTTGTGTTGTCTTGAAATTTTATGAATTGGATTTGAATTGAACCTTTAGGATACGAATCGGATTATGCTAGTTTATGAATTGAACCCTTAGGATATGGATTGAAATTTTAGTGTATGAATTGAAGTTTTACAATATGAATTAAACTTTTAGTTTATGAATTGAACTTTTAAGATATGAATTAACTTTTATTTTGGAAATTAAAATTTTAGGATATGAAATTAATTAACTAGAAAAATATTGTAATATGAATTAACTAAATTAATTTCCTCTTATTTTATTTGTATAGATGGAACATCGTACTTGGATGTACAATAGGAATTATCCTAATCGACGGGGATTGAGGGAGGATTTTGTAGAAGGGGTGGATGACTTTATTAGACATGCAATGTCACTTCCACCATACCTAATTGAAGGAGTAATTAGGTGCCCTTGTGTTAAGTACGACTGTATGAAGTTTGGAAAACCGGATGAAGTTAAGCTTCATCTTTATAGAAAGGGGTTTATAGAAAATTACTTTGTGTGGACTAATCATGGAGAGATCGATGGTAGCCATGGGATATTTCATAATCTAGTTGTGGGTGAAAGTAGTAGGTCGGTGGAGAATACAAATAGTGATTCCGGAATTCATCATATGGTTACTGATGCTTTTGGGATGCACTTTGGGGGTGATTCCAATGAAAATGTTGAACAAACTCCTAGTGATGAGGAAAAACGTTTTTATGAACAATTAGAGGAAGCTAATCGTCCACTACGTAACGGAAGTTCGCACTCTAAGTTGTTTGTTGCAGTTAGATTACTAAGTATGAAATCTGACTGGAATATTTCTCAAGGAGCCATGGACTCTTTCATTGACCTTATGCGTGAACTAGTTGACCGTGATATCGACTTACCTGTTGATTTCTATAACGCAAAGAGATTGGTTTCTAAGTTAAGACTTTCATCAATGAGAATTGATTGTTGTGAAGATGGTTGCATGTTATACTATAAAGATGATGCAGGTTTGGACAGTTGTAAATTCTGCGAAAAGCCTCGTTTCAAGAGGCTTTCCAGCGGGAAGATGGTCGCTATCAAGTTGATGTATTATTTACCTCTTATACCTAGGTTAAAGAGGTTATATACGTCGATGAGCTCTGCTCCTCATATGATATGGCACTTTGAAAATAGAAGACCACCCGGTGTTATGTGTCATCCTTCTGATGGAGAAGCTTGGAAGCACTTTGATAGGACGTATCCGGATTATGCTAGTGAACCGAGGAAAGTTCGGTTGGGTTTGTATGCTGATGGCTTCACCCCATTTTCTATTTCTGCAACACCTTATTCATGTTGGCCTGTCTTTCTTACACCTTATAATCTACCACCAGAGTTGTGCATGACTAGTCCATACATATTCTTGAACTGTATTATCCCTGGTCCACGTAATCCATATTTGGAAGTTATGCTAACATATGAATTTTTTTTAACATTATGTAGGTAAATGATCCAAATAATGGTGTAAACCAATTTTTGAAAGATATATCTTGGGGACCTGGGGTTAAGGTCAGAACAATGTCTAAGTACGTTGTGAATGGATATAAGTTCTATACCGAGGATTGCTCAAAAAATAAAAATAGCAACAACAGTGGGGTGTGGGTTCAAGCTGGTGATGGCAAGTGTCACTCCTCTTTTTGAGCGAGACTTTACTAAACCTTTTAAATAAATAAAAGATATAATAAAAACTCGAAAAAAGATTTTTAATAGTGACAAAAATAAATTTAGAGTCGCCACCTGACGATTGATTCTGGTGCGTCAGGCCACCATTTCAGAAATTAGACTCGAAGTCAAGTTCATACCAGAGATTTGGATAAGGGGGTTCATTTGACTCGGGGAGAAGGTGTTAGGCATTCCCCGAGTCCGGTGAAAAATCACGGTTGCGTACTTAATTTAATTGGCTCTTAGAATATTCGAATCGAGATAAAACAAACACATGAAAAATAAATAAACACGCAAGAGGTTCGAGGTTGTTCCCGCCTAATAAAAGAAAAATAAAACTAAAATTAAAATACTACGAGTTTTGCTTTAGGCCTCCAAATACAAATACCTCGGGGCATTCCCCGGAATATAATATATACAAATCCTTCGGGGCATTCCCCGAATAAATTTAGCTAAGGGAACGACCTCTCGCCTCGCAATTAACAAAATGTCCTAAGCTTGCCTACCCGAGTGATGACGGCCTAGCATGCTCCTAGCGATTAAATAAATGGGGCGCAAATATAAAATAAGACTAAAGTAAACAAGATTATTTTCAGGTTCTTTCTCCTCTTAATCTTTGATTTTCATGCATTTAGACCGAACCCAACCCGAAAGCATTTAATTCAATTAAGTATTAGCGGGCTCGATCTTTTTTTATATTTTTTTGAAACCTAAACCAACATAAAATCTAAAGAGAAATCCTAAACAAGAAAAGCTAAACTAATTTTTTTTTTTGTTCTATTTTCTGGAACCTTAAAAAAACAGAGAAGAAAGAGTCCAAAAGTTTCTGTTTTTTACCGAAAAAAAAAACCAAAAGAACCCCCAAATTTTTTCCTCCAAAAAAAAAAAGAGGCCCCCCTCAGAAAATACAACCCTCAATATATATAAAGCTTCCTCAAACCCTCTTCCCCAAGAAAACTCGAAAAATAACAGAAAAACAAAAAAAGAAAAATCCCAAACCTCTTCCTCCATCCGAGAATCTTCAAAAATCATTTTTAAAACCAAATCGGGACAAATGGAAGGCGAGGATCAATTGAGAATCAATCCACGGCTCCCCTTTGATCCGAAAAATGGTCCCCAAATCAATTAAACACTAGAGTGCAATGATTTTTGTCATGAGTTCGTTAGGGCTAGGAGTACGTGGGGAAGGGAGGGAGACCACGGACGAGTGGGGTTGAACTCGTCCGAGTTTGGACGAGTTTAGGGTGGAGGAATCAATGGAAGATAGAAGAAGAAGAGGGGGGTGCGGCGGTTGGGGGAGAAAATGATTTTAGGGTTAGGGTTTGGGTATTAGGTATATAAGGCATGGGAGATGAGTTCTGAGCCGTTAGATCGTTTAAGATCAACGGCTCAGATGCAATCCGGATTTTAAAAGAAAAAGACTTGGGCTGATCCAGTTTTAATTGGGCTAAGTTTGTTTGAAACGGCCCAATCCGATTTACTTAAATTTCTTTTGTTCTTTTAATTTCTCTTTAATTTTTAACAACTAGAAAACTCAATAATTAAAATCCTAATTTACCTAAGTGTGAAATTAGGCTAAATAACTATTTATAAAAATTATAATAATACTTAATTCTAAGAATTAAAGACTAAAATTAAAAAAAGTATAAAATGAGCTATGTTTATGATTTTCCAACTTTATAAAACAAACAACTACTAATTCAATCCTATGAAAAATATAAAATAAATCCTAAATGTAATCAATGATATTTTGGGGTATTTTCATGAGTTAACTACATAACAATTAAATATAAGTAATTAAAATCTAATAAAATTCCCAAAATGGCTAATAATTAATTAAAAAAACTATTTTATTGATTTTTATAGGAGTATTTCGGGCATGGCAAAAATCACGTGCTCACAGCAACCAAGATGGAGATATTGATTATTATGGTGTGATCAAAGAAATAATTGAACTAGAATATACAGTTTGACCATACAAGAAATTGATACTCTTTAGATGCAAGTGGTTTGACCCACACCCAACAAGAGGTACTAGAGTCCACAATCAGTACAACATAATTGAGGTTAATTATAAGAGGGAGTATGATCGCTATGATCCTTTCATAATTGCACATAATATTAGGCAAGTGTATTATGCTCCTTATCCATTGCGGCGGAATAAGTCTGATTGGTGGGTTGTAATAAAAACCAAGCCTGTGGGTAGGGTGGAAGTTGAGAATGTGTTAGATGTTGCATATCAAAACGATATCTCCACTATTGACCAAATAGTGGATGAAGTTTTAGAAAATAATTTGGAACATCCTGAACACATACTGGAAGAAGTTGATATTTCTGAAGTAAGAATTACAGAAAACGAGGAAGAAGTATCAACCGATGAAGCTCAAACTACCGAGGAAGAAGAATTCTCGGACGAGGAACTATACGACGATGAGCTTTAAGCAGTTGGTTTCTTTAACAACTCTCGTTTATAGCTATTTTTTTTATATCTTTCAATCTAAATATGTATTATATTATGCAGATGACAGGCAAGGGTCGAGGTAACAATGATTCTAGTAGTTTTCGGGGTCGAGAAAAGGCTAGGAAACTAAAGAGGAGGGTAGAAGATTATACTTCAACTTGTCCTGCCGTTTTAGAGTTTCCCATGCCTACGTCTTTTCCTCCACCCCAGGGCTATTCTGAGCTGCCACAACATCACCAGCCCTACACCTTCGTGCAGACACCAGGTCTTTCATCACAGGGCCGTAGGATTGTACGTCCGACATACAGTCCAGCTGCTGCACATCCACGTGGATCTCAGCCATCTGCATCGCATGGACCGCATCGATCCATGTCACATCCACATGGATCACAGGCATCAGTGTCGCAGCCACTGGGCTCACAGCCACTCAGGTCGCAGCCACTCGGGTCACAGCAATAAGTGTCACGTCCCCCTGCGGCCCATACAGCTATGTCGCAGTCACAGGGCTCGCAGCCATCTTCATCTTGGACTCCATCTATTACAAGCCTTCGCCTGCGAGACACTAGCTCCGACCCCCCTACACCTTCCACACATGCCTCTGATGTGCATGGTTCGGACGGTGATGGTAATGATGATGAGGAGGTGCATCGTGATCAATATGGCAGGATCATCATAGTCCTGAGGGTGACGGGTAAGAGTTATTTGTTATTTTTTATGTTTACTGGTTTTGTACGGTTTTACTAAGATATTAATGTATTTTTTTTATTACATTAAGGTTCATCCCTAGTAATGTTACTACAAGGATAATCACTCAAGCCACCATAAAGCTATTAGATGGCCCTTATGCGACTTGGAGTGATTTCCCATTCTCGCTTAAGGAGCAAATTTTCAATGAATTTAAGGTATAAATGTTCTTTTATGCAGTACAATTATTTATATTTATGATATTTCCATCTAAATACTTAACTTTTGAAACACAGAGCAAGTGTGTATGGGAACACCGCTATAGTGTGGATGTAGCTTCTAATTTCCATCTCAAGGCTCGCAAGCGGTTGTCACATTGCTTTTCCAGAGCTAGAAAGTCGAACCAGAAGCCCTCCTGGCTGCTTGATCATCTATGGGAGGATTTGCAAAGGCAATGGCTAATCGCAGAGTTCTAATGAAGAGCGAGCAAGGAAAGAAAGCTCGTGCTTCTGAGAAGGGAGGCTCCCTGCACACTGGAGGTGCGGTCAGCCTCGGTACAATAAAGAGGAGAATGGTACGTAATTGCTTAATTTAATTTTAATTTTCAACGTCTACTCTGTATATTAACTAAAATTTATGAGTTTTCAGGAGAAGAAGTTGGGCCGTCCGATGAGGCAAGATGAGTTATTCAAGGAGACTCATATTGCAAGAAGAAGAAAAATTCGGACGATGAAAGGTGGGTCGAGGGCCAAGCCTCGACTGTACATGTAAATTTTCAATTTTCATTAAGTACTTTGATTTACTTTTACATAAATTTTAAATACTAATTCAATGTAATTTTTCTTATAGGGTTGCTTCACAGCTGAGGTTGAAGAATTCATACGCAGCCAGCCACCATCTTCATCGGGCGACCCAATCTAACCGTTGGACGAGGATGCTGAAAGACTATGGATGCAGGCTGCTAGCGGTCCAAAATGGGGGAAGGTATACGGGCTTCCCACTAAGAAATTCCACCGCTATAAGTGTGGAATGCAAGGAATAGGCACTTCCGCGCAAGCGGAGCAACTTGATGGGGAGAGCCTCTCCTCTGTGCGGGAGACTGTGGCAAAGCTCACAGCCGAGCTAGAAGCCTCCAAGGAAAGAGAAAGGGTTAGAGATGCTCAGTATAATGCCATACAAGAGCAGCTCAAATCTCTCTTGGCTTCTGGCGTTTTTTTGATTCCCCGGTCTGTGAGTCATCGCTAGAGGCTCACCTTCCCCGTGCTACTTCCTCCCGTCCTCCCCGTTATCATCCCCCCGGTCCTACAAAACCACACCCTTATCCATACCGTCTTGGTGATGAAACTTCATCGGACGATGTCATTAATGATGTACAAAATAATAATCCTTGAATTTTAATAACATTTAACTTATTTTGGTTAGCTTATGTATAAGTTCTATTGAACTTTATACTTTGTTACTTTTAATGTTGTTGTTGTTATTTATTGTTGTTGTTGTTGTTGTTGTCGTTGTTGTTGTTGTTGTTATTGTTGTTGTCATTGTCGTTGTTGTTGTTATTTATGGCATAAAATGCCATAAACGAATTTGGTTTGTTGTTGTTGTCGTCGTTGTTGTTGTCTGTTATGGCATAAAATGCCTGTTTAGGATTTTAGTAAGCTGACAGGTGGTGTAGCTGCCAAAACAGGCGATTTTTGGAAAAAATGAACCAAGAAAAGCGACCAACGTTGGTCTCCAGTTGGTCTCTTTTCACTGAAAAAAAATATTTTTCTGGCAATTAGCGACCAACATCGGTCGCAAACCAGCCCAGATTTTGAAACTGTTCAAGTATAGCGACCAACGTTGGTCGCTTACCATAAAAAAATATATATATTTCTTCAGAATTGCGACCAAGGTTGGTCGCTATATTACCTAGATTTTTAAAATCTGGAAATATTGCGACCAACCTTGGTCGCTTATTGGAAAATAAATTTTCTGTTCTTCAGTTTATCGACCAGGGTTGGTCGCTTAATTAAAATAAAAATAAAAATATTAATTATATTGCGACCAACGTTGGTCGCAATTTTCCAGATTATAATAAATAAGAAATACAGTTAGATACCAACGTTGATCGCTAATTTGCGACCAAAGTTGGTCTCTATATGTTCTACCGAAATGTTTGGTCCTTTTGCCTTAGAGACCAAAGTTGGTCGCAAATTTGCGACCAACTTTGGTCGCAAAGGTAAAGTGACCACCTGAATTATGCCAGGCCTGTTCGGTCGCTTTTGGACAAAAAGAGACCAACTTTCGTCGCTTTTTGTGGTCGCTTTTTAGCTGATTTCTAGTAGTGGCTTAAGGGGACCCACTTATAAAATTTTAATTATTATAATATTATTTAAATCAAATTATAAAATATAAATAAATAAAATCTAAAATTAGCGACCAAAGTTGGTCGCTAAATAAAGAGTAAACAGATGGAGACTAACTTTGGTCGCTAATCGGGGACCCAGTTCGATATTATATGAAATATAAATAAATCTGATTTATATTTGGCGACCAACTTTGGTCGCTAATNTATATATATATATATAAATTGATATAAGTCGAGATGTTTTAATATATTGTTAATATATATACATGCATATGAGTAGGTTATAAGTCGATGAATCACTTTATAAGTGTATCAATACCTAAAAGAACCCGTCCCTGTGTTCCGAGCGCTTCATGTTCTTTATATATATATATATATGTACCTTGATATATAATACACTATACTATACACTTAGTATATATATACACTTATATATACTATATATATCGAATATACCTTGATATATAATACACTATACTATATATATATAGTATAGCGTATTATATAATACACTATACACTACACTTAGTATATATATACTATGCTATACTATGCACTAAGTATTAGTGCATTAGCTAATATATATATATAGCTTAGCTAATGCACTAATATACTATATACTATATTATACTCTCTCTCTATACACACACACACACACACACACACACTATACTATGCACTTAAGTATATATAATAGACTATACTATATCTACATATATATACTATACACTTAGTATATATAATACAATATACTATATATATAGTATAATATATTATGTAATACACTATACTATACACTTAGTATATGTAATAGAATTAGTATATATAATACACGTAATATATATAATACACTATACTATACACTTAGTATATATAATACACGTAATATATAATATACTATACTATAGCGACCAAAAATAGCGACCAACGTTGGTCGCTATTTTCAATTTAAATTTTTTAGTTATCGGCCAACGTTGGTCGCTATTTTTGGTCGCTTTTCTAATTTCATAAAAAAAACCGGGGTTTCTCCCATTTATCTTATTTCCCCAAAATTTCACAACTCTCTTATTCCCGCCCCTTCTCTATTTCAGTCACCCTAATCCCATCCCCCACCCGCGCCACCACTGTTCGCCGGCCACTGCTCCCCGTCGCCATCCCACTGCTCGACGTCGCCGCCCACTGCCGTCCCCCCCTCTCTCTCCTTCTCCACCTAAAAAAAATCAAGGTTAGAATTATAACCTTCAATCTTTGTTATTTCTAGTGTGTGTATGTTACAATATTTGATGTATTGTAGTTTATTGTTTCAATTAGTGTTTCAATTCTTTGAACATTGTATTTTATTGAGGATTAGGGTTTAGGTCTTGTTTAAATTAGTTTTGTTAATTAATTTTATTAACTAATTACTTTAATTAGTGTTGAATTTAGTTTAGTTAGATTTGAATTATACTTTGTGTTGCCTTGATAGTTTAGTTAGAATCTAGGGTTTAGGATATGAATTGAACCTTTAGGATATGAATTGGACTTTTAGTTTATGAATTGGACTTGACTTTTAGTTTACAAATTGAAATTTTAGGATATGAATTGAACTTTTAGGATATGAATTGGACTTTTAGTTTATGTATTGGCATTTTACTTTATGAATTGGACTTGTAGTTTATAAATTGTAATTTTAAGATATGATTTGAACTTTTAATTTATGAATTGAACTTTTTGGATATGAATTGAACTTTTAGTTTATAAATTGAGTATTTTAGGATATGAATTGAACTTTTAGTTTATGAATTGAACCTTTTGGATATGAATTGAAATTGTAGTATATGAATTGAACTTTTTGGATATGAATTGAACTTTTAGTTTATGAATTGAACTTTTAGTTTATAAATTGAACTTTTAAGATATGAATTGAACTATTAGTTTATAAATTGAACTTTTAGTTTGTAAATTGAAATTTTAGGATATGTATTGGACTCTTAGTTTATGAATTTAACCTTTTGGATATGAATTAAAATTTTAGTGTATGAATTGAACTTTTTGGATATGAATTGAACTTTTAGTTTATAAATTAAACTTTTAGTTTATAAATTAAAATTTTAGGATATGAAATTAATTAACTAGAAAAAGATTAGGATATGAATTAACTAAATTAATTTTCTCTTGTTTTATTTGTATAGATGGAACATCGTACTTGGATGTACAATAGGAATTATCCTAATCGACGGGGATTGAGGGAAGATTTTGTAGAAGGGGTGGATGACTTTATTAGACATGCAATGTCACTTCCACCATACCTAATTGAAGGAGTAATTAGGTGCCCTTGTGTTAGGTGCGACTGTATGATGTTTGGAAAAACGGATGAAGTTAAGCATCATCTTTATAGAAGGGGGTTTATAGAAAATTACTTTGTGGGGACTAATCATGGAGAGATCGATGGTAGCCATGGGATATTTCATAACATGGTTGTGCGTGAAAGTAGTAGGTCTGTGGAGAATGCAAATCGTGGTTCTAGAATTCATCATATGGTTGCGGATGCTTTTGGGATGCACTCAGGGGGTGATTCCAATGAAAATGTTGAACAAACTCCTAATGATGAGGCAAAACGTTTTTATGAACAATTAGAGGAAGCTAGTCGTCCACTATGTAACGGAAGTCCGCACTCTGAGTTGTCTGTTGCAGTTAGATTACTAAGTATGAAATCTGATTGGAATATTTCTCAAGGAGCCATGACTCTTTCATTGACCTTATGCGTGAACTAGTTGATCGTGATATCGAATTACCTTTTGATTTCTATAAGGCAAAGAGATTAGTTTCTAAGCTAGGACTTTCGTCAATGAGAATTGATTGTTGTGAAGATGGTTGCATGTTATATTATAAAGATGATGCAGCTTTGGACAGTTGTAAATTTTGCGAAAAGCCTCGTTTCAAGAGGCTTTCCAGCGGGAAGATGGTCGCTATCAAGTCGATGCATTATTTACCTCTTATACCTAAGTTAAAGAGGTTATATGCGTTGATGAATTCTGCTCCTCATATGAGATGGCACTTTAAAAATAGAAGACCACCCGGTGTTATCTGTCATCCTTCAAATGGAGAAGCTTGGAAGCACTTTGATAGGACATATCCAGATTTTGCTAGTGAACCAAGGAACATTCGATTAGGTCTGTGTGCGGATGGCTTCACGCCTTTTTCTGCATCTGCGACACCTTATTCATGTTGGCCTGTCTTTCTTACACCTTATAATCTACCACCAGAGTTGTGCATGACTAGTCTATATATATTCTTGAATTGTATTATCCCCGGTCCACGTAACCCGAAAATCTTGATTGATGTATATTTGCAACCTTTTGATTGATGATCTAAAATAATTATGGTATGATGGTGTTGAAACATATGACATATCAACCAAGCAGAATTTTAATTTTTGCGTGCTAATTTAATGTGGACAATTAACGATTTTCCTTCGTATGGAATGTTGTCTGGGTGGATGACTGCTGAGAAGCTAGCTTGTCCTTACTGCATGGAAAATAGTAAAGCGTTCACTTCGAAATATGGCCGAAAGCAATCATGGGTTTGATTGTCATCGTCAATTCTTGCCTCCTGATCATGAGTTTAGAAGGATGAAAAATGCATTCAAAAAGAATAAAATGGAATATGATTTTCCACCTCCGATACTTTCAGGTGAGGAAATTTGGGAGAGGGTCCAGAACTTCAGTAAAGTTACTGAAGCTCTACCTTATAGATTCCCCGGATACGGTGTTACTCATAATTGGGTGAAAAGGATTATATTTTGGGATTTGCTTAATGGAAGGATAATCTTCTCCGTCACAACCTTGATGTCATGCATATTGAGAAGAACTATTTTGATAATTTATTCAATACAGTGATGGATGTTAAAGGTAAGACAAAGGATAACGCAAAAGCTAGAATGGACTTACAAGAATATTGCAGGCGGTCTGAATTATACTTGCAGACAACAAACAATGGTAAGGTGCTCAAACCCAAAGCAAGTTACACATTCACTTTGGAGGAAAGACGGCAAATTTGTGATTGGGTAACAAAATTGAAGATGCCTGAGGGTTATACGTTGAATTTGGGAGAAAAGTTGATATGGAGGTAGGGAAGTTGAGCCATTTGAAAAGTCATGACTGTCATATTTTCATGGAAACCTTAGTGCCTATTGCATTTTGTGGTTTGCTTGAAAGAATCTGGAAACCCATCACAGAGATTAGTTTGTTTTTCAAAGACTTGTGTTCTTCCACATTAAGGGAAGAAAACCTACTCCGTATGGATCAGAACATTCGTGTCACTTCTTCTAAGATGGAAAATATATTTCCATGTGGGTTTTTTGATGTGATGGAACACCTTCCAATCCACCTTGTACACGAGGCACGACTTGGAGGACCTGTTCAATGCAGATGGATGTATTCCTTTGAGAGGTAATATTATATGTTTGATGTAATTTTTTTATTTTATTTTAATGTTCTTGGCTAACCTGAAATTATGTAGGACAATTGGCAAATGCAAACAATTTGTTAAGCAAAAGAATAGGATTGAAGGATCTATATGCGAAGCTATCTTGCAAAGGAAACTGCACATTTTTGCTCTTATTATTTTGAGAGTAATATGCCATATAATAGGAATAGGCCCAACAGGCACACGGTCGACCTTAGGAATGATCCATTATATCCGCCTATGTCCATATTCAATCAACCAGGCTGATGTTCTAAGGATGTTAGAAAGAGAAGTTTGAGTGATATGGAGTTCAAGTCAGCTACACTTCACGTGTTGCTAAATTGTCCCGAAGTTGTACCATTTCTCAAGTAAGTATTGATTTAGTAGTTATCAAAATATAAAAATTACTGTGATTACATCTCAATGCAATTACAAAAAATATTTGATGTGTCACAGTCACTTCGTGGGTCAATTTGGTCATGATGCTGTATATACGAGATTTGATACGTGGTTCAAACAATTTGTAAGTTTCTCCTTAAAATATTCTAACACTATGTAGGTAAACAATGTTTGGAAGTTATGCTAACATATGAATTTTTTTTAACAATATGTAGGTAAATGATCCAAAAAATGGTGTAAATCAATTTTTGAAAGATATATCTTGGGGACCTGGGGTTGAGGTCAGAACAATGTCTAAGTACGTTG
>MCJB01050414.1:15393-72807 GCA_002018475.1 Nicotiana obtusifolia
AATACTTAGCTTTTATTAGCTAATATTATATTCGATATAATATTAGCTAATACACTAATACTTAGTGCATAGTGTGTGTGTGTGTGTGTGTGTGTGTGTATGCTAATGCACTAATATACTATATACTATATTATAAGCAGCTAATGCACTTAACTTTTGAATAATTATTATCTAATAAAAGCTAAGTATAATATATCGAATATAGTGTTTATGATATTTCCATCTAATATGATATTTCCATATAATACTTAACTTTTGAAATACAGAGCAAGTGTGTATGGGAACACCGCTATAGCGCTAATGTGGCTGCAAATTTTCATCTCAAGGCTCGCAAGCGGTTGTCGCATTGTTTCTCCAAAGCTAGAAAGTTGAACCAGAAGCCTGCCTGGTTGCTTAAGCATTTATGGGAGGATTTGCAAAGGCAATGGCTTACAGCAGAGTTCTTAAAGAAGAGCGAAAAAGGAAAGAAAGCTCGTGCATCTGAGAAGGGAGGATCCTTGCACACTGGAGCTGCGATCAGTCTAGGGACAATAAAGAGAAGAGTGGAACGTAATTGCTTAATTTATTTTAATTTTCAAAGTATATCTATTCTGTTTCTTAACTAAAATTTATGAGTTTTCAGGAAAAGAAGTTGGGGCGTCCGATGAAGCAAGATGAGCTATTCAAGGAGACTCATATTGTAAAGAAGAAAAAAAAGACGGAAGAAGAAAGGTGGGTCGAGGGCCGAGCCTCGACTGTACATATAAGTTTGCAATTTTCATTAAGTATTTTGATTTACTTTTATATAAATTTTGAAATATTAATTCAATGTAATTTTCTTATAGGGTCGCTTCACAGCTGAAGTGGAGTAATTCATACGCAGTCAGCCACCTAATGAGTCGGGCGGCCCAATCCAACCTTCGAACGAGGATGCTGAAAGAATATGGATGCAGGCTACTGGCGGTCCAAAATGGGGGAAGGTATACGGGCTTCCAACTAAGAAATTCCATCGCTATAAGTGTGGAATGCAAGGAATAGGGACTTCCTCGCAAGCCGAGAAACTTGATGGGGAGGGTCTCTCCTCTATGCGGGAGACTGTGGCAAAGCTCACATCCGAACTAGAAGCCACCAAGAAAAGAGAAAAGATTATACAGGCTCAATACGTTGGCATACAAGAGCAGCTCAAATCTCTCTTGGCTTTTGGCAGTTTTTCGATTCCGCGGTTTCATGAGTCATCGCCAGAGGCTCGCCTTCCCCGTGCTAGTTGCTCCCGTCCTCCCCGTTATCATTCTTCCCGTCCTAGACAACTACACCCTTCTCCATACCGTCTTCGTGATGAAAGTTCATCGAACGATGATGATAATGATGTACAAAATAATCCTTGACTTGTAATAACAGTTAACTTAGTTTGGTTAGCTTAATGTATTAGTTCTATTGAACTTTATAGTTTGTTAGTTTTAATGTTGTTGTTGTTGTTTATTGTTGTTGTTGTTTATTATTGTTGTTGTTGTTGTTGTTGTTTATTGTTGTTGTTGGCATAAAATGCCTGTTTAGGAATTTTTGTAAGCTGGCAGGTGGTGTAGCTGCAAAAATAGGCAGGATCTGCCAAAAATATACCAAGAAAAGCGACCAACGTTGGTCGCTAGTTGGTCGCTTTTCCCTTTAAAAAAAAATAAATTTCTGGGCAATAGCGACCAATTTAACCCGGATTTCTCAAAAGAGACCAAATTTGGTCGCCATTCCATTTAAAAAAAATAATTTCTGCAAATACAGCGACCAAAGTTGGTCGCTTATAATTAAAAAAAAAATTTAATTCTTGCAAATAACGACCAACTTTGGTCTCTTACTTTTAAAAAATCAAAAAAATTAATTATATAGCCACCAACGTTGGTCACATTTTTATGATTATAATAAATTAAAAAAAATATAATTTACATTTGGAGACCAACTTTGGTCGCTAATATTATATTATTAAAATATTAAAAGCGACCAAAGTTGGTCGCTATTTTCTTTACCCGGAATATTTGGTCCTTTTATCTTAGGGACCAAAGTTGGTCGCTTTGGTCGCTAATTTAGCGACCAACTTTGGTCTCTAAGGTAAAGTGACCAGCTTAATATCGATCAGGCCTGTTTGGTCGCTTTTCGTGGTCGTTTTTTTTCGGATTTTTAATAGTGAGTTAAGTTATTATAAAGATTTAATTTTACTATGAGTGTATCATTATAGTGACGAGTATTGTTGTTATAAATAAAAATTTTTATAAAAAGAAAAATATAATAGAAACTCAATTTCACAGAAAACTTATTTACAACAATAACNTACTTTTATATAAATTTTGAAATACTAATTCAATGTAATTTTTCTTATAGGGTCGCGTCACAGCTGAAGTGGAGGAATTCATACGCAGTCAGCCACCTAATGAGTCGGGCGACCCAATCCAACCTTCGGACGAGGATGCTGAAAGAATATGGACGCAGACTGCTGGCGGTCCAAAATGGGGAAAGGTATACGGGTTTCCTACTAAGAAATTCCATCGCTATAAGTGTGGAATGCAAGGAATAGGGACTTCCTCGCAAGCCGAGCAACTTGATGGGGAGAGCCTCTCCTCTGTACGGGAGACTGTGGCAAAGCTCACACCCGAGCTAGAAGCCGCCAAGGAAAGAGAAAGGATTAGAGATGCTCAGTACATTGGCATACAAGAGCAGCTCAAATCTCTATTGGCTTCTGGTAGTTTTCCGATTCCTCGGTCTCGTGAGTCATCGCCAGAGGCTCGCCTTCCCCATGCTCGTTCCTCCCGTCCTAGACAACTACACCCTTCTGCATACCGTCTTTGTGATGAAAGTTCATCAGACGGTGATGATAATGATGTACAAAACAATCCTTGACTTGTAATAACTTAACTTAGTTTGGTTAGCTTAATGTATTAGTTCTATTGAACTTTATAGTTTGTTAGTTTTAATGTTGTTGTTGTTGTTGTTGTTTATTGTTGTTGTTGTTGTTGTTGTTGTTGTTTATTGTTGTTGTTGGAATAAAATGCCTATTTAGGAATTTTGGTAAGCTGGCAGGTGGTGTAGCTGCCAAAATAGGCAGTTTCTACCAAAAATATACCAAGAAAAGCGACCAACGTTGGTCGCTTTTCCCTTAAAAAAAATAATTTTCTGGGAAATAGCGACTAACTTTGGTCGCTATTCCATTTTTAGAAAAAAAACAATTTCTGAAAATATAGCGACAAAAGTTGGTCGCTTATAATTAAAAAAAATAATTTAATTCTTGAAAATAGCGACCAACTTTGGTCTCTTATTTTTTTAAAAAAAATAAAATAATTAATAATATAGCGACCAACATTGGTCTCCATTTCCTAGATTTTAAAATATAATATTTTCTTTACAGAACAAAGTTGGTTATTTTTTTATGATTAATAATATTTTTTAAAAAAAAATATAATTTACATTTGGAGACCAACTTTGGTCGCTAATATTATATTATTAAAATATTAAAAGCGACCAAAGTTGGTCGCTATTTTCTTTACCCGGAATATTTGGTCCTTTTATCTTAGGGACCAAAGTTGGTCGCTTTGGTCGCTAATTTAGCGACCAACTTTGGTCTCTAAGGTAAAGTGACCAGCTTAATATCGATCAGGCCTGTTTGGTCGCTTTTCGTGGTCGTTTTTTTTCGGATTTTTAATAGTGAGTTAAGTTATTATAAAGATTTAATTTTACTATGAGTGTATCATTATAGTGACGAGTATTGTTGTTATAAATAAAAATTTTTATAAAAAGAAAAATATAATAGAAACTCAATTTCACAGAAAACTTATTTACAACAATAACAAAACTCAGTATAGTTCAACATAGTTGGTTTGGAGATGGTAGAGTATATGCAGCTTTACCCCTTCCACGAGAAGATAGACACAGGAAAGTAAATTCATGATGACAACATAAGTGTTTGTAAATATTAGGTAAAAAGTGAGTTTTCTCTCGACATGTTTAATGTCACCTCCAGTTACGGGTGGGCGTCGGTCGGTTCGGTTCAATTTTCAAGAAGTTTGGTTCGGTTTGTTCGATTTTTGATTTTGTATTAGGTAAACCAAAAACCGAACCAAAGTTAATTCGATTTTATCGGTTTCTCAAAGATCGATACCTGTCATATTTGGGCTTTCGTCTACTGAAAATAGATCTTCATATATAACTTTTTTCAATATACTACTCTTGTAAATTATATTCTTGCACATCTAGTTTGGGTAATGAATATTGATAAAATTCCTCCTTAAGCTTCACACAGGAGCTTGGTATTTTTTTCATTAGAAAAGAAGTTACTGCCTAGTTACATTATATGCATTGATAAAGAAGGATCCCACGTAACGATATATAGCACACCTAATTATGCATTCTAAAGTAAATGAATCATCTAATTTATTATTAAAATTTTGTGAACAAGTTGACCCGTCTAACCACAAATAACATTAAATAAGAGAGTTAAATAAAACAGCCTTGAACATAATACATCCTTGAAGTGCCATCAACTTAAGATCAAGCATTTAAGTTACTTGAGTGAGACATGGCTACGTATTGGATGAATATAAGCATCACATTAATTACTAAGGTAAAGTTGGTTGAAATTGAAGTGTAAGCAACCTCTTGAGAAATTGAGCGAAGACGGTAAATGAAATCTATGGTGAAAAACTTCGATTTTTCAGTTTAACCGAAAACCAAATAATCAAAACCGAAAATCGAACCGAACACCAAACCTTCAGAAAATATAAACCCCACACCGATCGAATAAATCAAAAAACCGAAACCGAAACTCAAAATTTTTAATCCGATCAATTTTTTGGTTTCGATTAGTATTATGCCTACCCCTACCTCGAGCTAAAGTTCCATCTACTCCGATTTTGAGCTTGGAATCATTCAAAAATCAACATTTATTATAATCAGTCAAGTCTATCTAACTCCTTCGTTTTGCCATTTGATGTGGTGATGTATATTGTTTTTGGTCAATCGGAATAACCGTGCCATGAATTTTGGATTAAAAACTATTAAATATAGTTGATCTTGCAATCTCAGAAAAGACTGGTATTATTAATTATCCTTCATAAATCATAAGTAATACTGAAATTGTCAATGGATGAAGCTAAACTAATCATGTTCCAGCTAAGCCGGCGTTTCGTTTGCCTCATTTTCTTGTCAACTTCAATCTTGAACCTCGATTACCCTATCAAAATAGAAAATTAGAAACTTCAATGTACATTTAGGTAACACTGCATAACTTTTTTATATTTCTGATACTTATGTTGTTTCTAAATTGATTGCCTGAATTTTCAGTCATGAACACATTACAATCTATAGATGGAAAGCGGAAGCAGAATAAATACTACTATCACTTAACGGAGAGAGATGAAGATGGCACCAATATTTCTTTTTTATGTTTAAAAAAGAAAAATAAATTGTATTAGGCGAAAACCGAGTTTTCTAGTACAACATTAAGATCATCCTAGTATGATGATGTTGACATAGCGAAATCATCTTCTTGGGATTTATACATCAGCATTGTGTCTTAAGCATAATCTAAAGCTTGTTAGATATAAATTGCCTTGTTAGATGACTTATTAGTTCCACTTGTTTGCATGCATATCTAAAAGGTTTGCACTAAACAGTCAACCTGTCCAATATGGACTTTGTCAGCTCCAATTTTGTGAAAGGAGTCTACACGTGTTAAACCCAAAAGGGAAATTACCAGTTATGTCCATTAGTAAGTTAGTATAAAAATTAGTTAATTTATAAAATATTACCAATATTAACCAATTAGCTATTTGTAGCAAAAAAAAAAAAAAAAATTCTGGTTTCTTTTGAGTGAGTGTTGTTAGAATTGATTGGATACATCTTAAGGGGTTTAAATCTCAGTGTTGGGATGATTTGGTAGCGTTTTGAGGTGGTTTGAATTGAAAATTCGAAGTAGAAGATAAACATAAAAAAAGATTATATCTGTATCACACTGTGTATCACATATGTATCATATTTGTATTAAATGTGTATCACATGTATACCATGTATACTTGTATGTGAGATACATGCGTGATACATGTGTCGCAGAATTTTTTGAACTCGATTTTAACTACAAATTTTGATACCAAATCAGTCCAAATCACCTCCAATCTTCCTCAAATTTTGTATATTGACTCATCTATATGTTTTCAATGAATTTCATACCCATTGAAAAAAGCCCATGTTTGCTTAGATTTTTAATTCTTGTATATATTCTTTTTTGTATTTCATTACTTTGTTTGCTATCTCATGCATGAAATTTTCTTTTCATCTTGCATCTGATGTTGTTGATCACGTTTAAAAACATAGACGGAGATCTTTGTGTATGATTCTTGGAGAGAAAGAATCCCTATTTATTTGAATTTTTAATCTTTGTATGTGCTTGACTAGTTTTGATATGTTTATAATTAATGGCTAGAGGTTGGTAAATTTAAATTTATTTAGGACATTTCCCTGACATTCCCAAACCAAAATACAAAAAAGTAAGAGTGAAAAGAGAGAGTTGATACTTGAAAAGCTCCATGTACCAAAAGGTTGCTAGAACCAGCCCATAGCTAATGGTTGATGCTTTATTATTGGGCTTGGACATGCCTATCTTAACTAGGCTTGCGTAACAAATAAGAAAATTACTAAACCGAACATTAATGTAAAATTGGATTGAAGAAAGAAGAATTGATCGTTTAGGTTTAGGGAAAAAAAGAAAACGAAGAATCAAAGCCGTGCAAAAACGAAACCTTTTCGACAGCTTATATTATAAAAACTCCTAATTTAATAAGCTTTGATCCTTTTCTTCATCACATCGTTTAAATTCGCAGTTACAAATCTCATACTGTGTTACTTTCGCTAATTAGTACGGCGTCCCATCATTGATTAAAATATAATTAAAAATGTCTACTTGCATTCAAAATTTCCAATTACCAAAGCATAAAAAGATCTAATCCTTCATTACTTGCAATTAGCATGAAATGACATGCTTAATCATATTATAATAATAAAGCCAGCGGGACTCCATATGTAGTTGTTATATTATAATGCGAATGGAGACTGCATCCAAGTAAATATATCTGTAAAGCTAAACCTAAGACCTCTAATGACAAATTGGTACTAATATTCCAAAGTGTTTTTGCTGTCTTTTCATGCGCTTGATGTCATGAAAATTAAGTTGATTTCATATCAAAGTTCTTTATTTAATTTTCCGAAACTTTCCCTAAATCAAAATAATGTAATGCAACATTACTAATTATGGTATGAGTAGGCATCGCGAATTAAATTTAAATGTGTGTGTAAGCCATGAACCTGATTCTCCTTTTAAAAGTTCAAGGAACAGAGCAGCATATCTCCATGTCAAACATCAATTATTAATTTATAATTTCAACGAGGACAAGGGGAAATGACAAATTCTCACTGTAGTACTCTCCGATTGGATGGATCTAGTTCAACCCAAAAAAGAAATAGATAAGAAAAGAGAGAGGAAACGATTCTGATGTAGAACTGTATGTGACTTAACTAATTTAATCAATTAAGTAGCTAGTCAAATACCAAGCATAGCAGAAGAAAGATTATACAAATTAAATGGGTTTTCTGTTGGGATGTTCACAAAAATCCGAAAAAACGAATCAAATCGAAAATCAAACTAAATCGATCAAAAAACCGATACTTTTTAGATTTGATTTGGTTTTGGTTTTAATAAAAAAAAATAATTGATGAAACCGAACCAAACCGACTATATAAGTAGCTATTTAAATTTATTATTACACACACACATATACATATACATATATATATATATATACACACACACACACACACATATATATATATATATATTTATTTATTTATATGTATGTATGTATGTATTCATATAAAGTTTCTAAAATTTTATGGTATATATTAGTCATTTGTACTTTTAGTCTAGTTTTTTGCTATTATAATAATCTAATTCTTTGCCTTTGATTGGTAGTTTTCTTTTGCAAGTACAAAAATTTTATTTCATGTTAAGAATAATCAATTTTTAATTGAGTACTTAAATTATTCATCACTATTTGATTCAATTATCATCAATATATCTTGGTACATAAAAAATTTCTCAAAGAGCAATTGGTTTGACAGTGTTACGTTGAAAATGTAGTCGCCGGAATATGTGTTTGGTAGTATATGTCTCATATTTAAGAAAAAACCCAATAAGTAGCAGAAAAAAATCGAAAAACCGATCAAAACCGAATCGATAAAAAATTGACTTAACTGGTTTGGTATGGTTCCAATATTTGAAGAACCGACTTACTTGGTTTGGAATCTTTTTAGAGAAAAACTTATCCAAACCGAACCATGAATACCCCTAGTTCTCTGCATGGGAAAATGCAAATTCATCTTGTATCCACCAAGGCAGAGCTAGAAGCCCGGATATGGGATCAGCCAAATCCAGTAGCTTTTACTTAAATAGTGTATTTGTGATAAAAAATTCATTAAATATGTACAAATATTAAATTTAAAATTCAATAGTTAGTATTTTAGCTAGGCAAAGAAGAATCGATAAAATTAAAATTTTGGCCCCGCCTCTAATATCCACTGTCCTAAACTCCAAATATATATATGCATGACGTTCAGAATACTTTTTCGATTATACAAATTTATACACATCAGAAAGGATTTGTGAATGCAGAACACTTCACGCCTGCTGGCTCAAAATGATCTTACATCTGATTCGTTTTTGCTTTGCACTTCTGTGGTATTTCATTAGTTTAATTCGTCGCTTTAACCCTTGCTAACGAAGAAGAAAGCATTTTGTTGTACTTGCGAGAAATGGCATTGAAAAGCATGCTTATTTAGGGTCACCAAAGGTTATTAAGCTTATTTATTTAGTTTCTTTGAGCACTGTGCGTTAATTTGGACCACCTGTGTCATAAGCTGCAATTCAGATATATATATACGGATCACTTGCATTATACACCTCACTACCTCTTTTTTTGGTAAGTAACTTTCACTTTCAAATTAACAAAGACTCCATTTGATTCTTTCACTTTTCAATATTTTATATGGAAGTGATGGGGGAAGCAAGCCTATGGGATTCGATCCAAGTGCTTTTATGCTGCCCGACTTCAGGTAGCACTAAGTCAAAGGCTTGATGACATTTTGTTATTTTGATGTAAGCAGATGTGGACCAAGAATTTTAATGACACCATTATTCTGTTCAATATGTATTAAGTGATTTAAGTTAATCAATTTTAAAGTACACATATACATATATAAAATTTTAGCTGAAGTTTATAGGATCCAATATCCCCTCAAGTAGGTTCGGCTCTGAATGTAACATAATTATATGAAATTATAATTATTATGTTATCACAAGTGATCGTCCAAAAAAGAATGAAAAATAAAAATAAAATTCTAATTTGCATGCACTAATAATAGTGGAATTTATGTTGACAGTGTGTAGAATCAATAAATCATTTCCATCTCATCTAAGCTTTTATATAAAATACACATTTCTAATTATTTAATTATATTATGTCTCAACGTTTTCAACATATAAGTTTGTTTAACTGATAATCCTATTATATAAAAACAAGTAACTATTATGCTTTTTTCCGACAAATCGTATAGTTTTACAATTTTATCAGCTAAAAAGATTATCAAATGAATCGTAATTACAATTGAAATAATCAAAAGGAAATGTGAACAAAAAAATTAAGAGAATATTGGATTCTATTTCTTTGGGTCTTCTATTTCAACCTAGGGTAAAGCAGTGGGTATAAAAGAGAATTGGCCAAACGGATGAGATTTGAACTTAAGTTCTCTATCTGCTTTGTTACCAATAAAAATACCTTTCTATCTGCTTTGAACTGAATAAAGATGTTATCACTTACTGTAGTGAAACATTTTCAGGTAACCCTAAAAAAAGAAAGAGATTGAAGAAAAAAGAGTTGTGAGATGGTCGCTTCAAACTTCTTAGAATTATCCACTTCCTTTCTTTATGGATAGATCGATATCTTTTGCTGCGTTACAAGTTGCGCGGAAACACCAAATATACGATTTTCTGTGTCAAAATGAAGTGTCCGAATCCAAAATAATGAGCTGGAAGCCACAAAACTTGAAACTACGTACGAATTAATTTTTTTTTTTTTACCAATAAACTACGAATTAAATAAAAAGGAAAATTATTTTCATATTACTATCTAGAAAACAACTGGCATGCATGCACTTTGCTACTTGTTAGCAACAATTTAGATGATGTACACCTACTGGTATTTTCTAGGCAGTTAGAATAAATTAATTTTCGGTTCATTTTTTCTATGTATTTGATCGACCCAGAGTATCTTCTTAATTAGTAAAATTAACATGTAAAAGCCTTTAGCTTTCCTTCCATCGCTGGGCATATAAATACTATTTTAAGTTGATATTTAGAGTTTGGTGGCTGATTTAACACGGCTGGTTTGAACTTAAAATGTATTGATCCAAAGCAGCAATTTACGTTGTGTCGAAGTATATCTGATGTCACGTAGAGATTTCAGGACATCTTAAGAAGATAAGAGACACAGTTTATGTAAAACAGGAACTAAAAAAAAAGTATTTTTCCATTGTGTTCATCCAGATTTGTTTACACTTTATCTGCTTACATATATGGAATAAAGGATCATATTAAAAGTACAAAAGCTGTTATATTGCAACTCCATTTTTATTTTAGTGAATCTTGATGAGATGGGCAACGCCTTTTTTTTTTTTTTTTTTTTTTTAATTTACTTTTTTCATAACAATTATTGGATATAGGTCATCATCACTGCTGAAATGTCTACTCACATCACATGGCGTGGAGCTTAGGATTGAGAGAGGATGATTCAGAACCAGCAAATTATAGTCTCTCGATGGAAATGAATAGGCAGGTAAAAAAGAGAAAGAGGAAAAGGTATGATATATGAATTAATATGATTGGTGAACACAAGTCCGACGAGCAAAAAAAGTTGGCTGAGTGGAAGATGATTTCATTGTCTTTTTGAACATCTTTATTTTACCTTATTAGAATTACTTGTAGGAACGGAAAGGGGAATACTTTTCCTGCAATATATCAGAGCATAATCGTCCGTACTAAGCCTTGCCTTATTAACCGACAGGATGACTAGAAATACTGAATATGATGTCATCCCGTGAATCTTCTATCATTATCAGATCAGAGTCAGAATTTTTACTATGTATATTTAAAATTTTGAAAGTAAACATATCGAAAAGATAAATGGAAGTCAAAATTTATTATATATACCTATAAAATAGTTTTAATCTTGTTTATACAATATATAAAGATGTTTATACAATATATTCGGCAAAGGAAATTTAGATGAATCCCATTGCGCCCCATAGTCCGCCCCTTCCTGAGATCAGTTAAATTATGCTAGATTTAACTTGAAGTTTACTACTTCACGACTAAAAACAAAACTTTATTTCGATTTTTGGACATTTGCCGCGATATTAAGCAATTGACATAATACATCATGTAAAAAAGTTAATTATTGTTACTTTTGTTTTCTACTTTTTGAACCACCGCATTAAAGCGGGTCGAGAGTTATTATACAACATGTACAAATTAGCAAGAGTTATACTTTGTGAAATTTGGTTTTGGAGTCCTTTTGATGTATAAAAATGCATCAATGTTTATTCATGGAAAATTAGTGGATAGGTGTCATCCATTTTTTTTTTTTCTAGTGCATACGTTGGTGCGGATAATTAACAATTTCCTATCCTTTCCTTTGCTCAAACTTAAAGATTCCAATTTAACTTTATTCCGCTAGGTTTTCTCATCGAGTTAAACATTTTTCTCAACTTTTTAATTTATAATAAAAGTAATTAAAAATCGGGATGGTCAGATTTTGTGGATGTCAATTCAATTAGTCCCATTTCTTATAATTATCAATTCAATCACTAAAAGCCATTTCAAAATTGTCAGTTCTTTTAATAAGAGAAAAGAATAACAGAAACTTGTATTCCATCAATTATCTGCTCGTTTTATTGGGTATTTTATAATTTTTAATTCACTAAGGTTTATAATTTGAATATATATACTATAAAAGTAAACAACTGTATTTATGATTTATTTAATTAATATGAAAGTTATCATATGCGTTTTGGACGTTATCCCAACAAGAAATCAACGGCATGGTTTGACCACTGGCGTGAAAATGCCCCTTTAATATTCGTTAAAATAGCACGGGTTAATTAATGTAATTGAAACATAACCAATATTTGTAAAATCATTGAAAAATAATCACTATTTTGCTGTAACACGGGAAGTTCCAGCATAATATACTGGAAATTTGAGCACATGTGTATGAACTTCCAGCATATTATGTTGGAACTCCAGCACACGGAAAGTTCCAGCATAATATATATACTGAAGATTGAAGTACCGGTATATGAATTTCTAGCATATTATGTTGGAACTCCAACACATTATGAAATTCCAGCATAAATATGCTGGAAGTTCACATGTAAAAAATTCGAGCTCCAGCATATTATGTTGGAATATTTTCGGATTTTGCACAGTGTTTTTATTTAGATTTATCTTTTACATGAAAAATAATTAAATTTTGATTACTTTTGAAACTATAACTATTTTTCAATTACTACTCGTAAATCTGACTATTTTTTAATATTTTCCTTTATAGTCTGGTCGATCGAACTCTTTTCATTTTGGCTAAAAGGTTTCATATTGTAATATCCTCTAAATTTTTTGGACTCGAATCATGGAAACTCTGTGGGTTTGTCTTGCCAACACGCACAAGCACGGATGGACGAATAGTATGAACACCAGTTAGGATTTAATTTATGTTGGATGTGTGTGAACAAAGGGCCACATGAAAATCAAAAAAATAAATATTTATAAAGAGTTGAATATTCTTAATAGTATGTGGTCTTTGAAAAAAATTATGCGGGTTTGGCCCAAACCGGATAATGTCACACTATGTTAAGAATAACTTTGGACCGTTTTAGCCCAACAACTAATAGAGCCAATGATTTTGCGGGACGACTATGGAGATGACGGAGTGATGGCGTAGGAACCGACTTAGTGTTTTTTTCCATTTATTGTCGGTTTACTACCTTTGCCAGTTGCTTCAAAGCCGCATACACATCTTCTCTTCTGGGCTTCAGCGACTATAAATACTCAGATCATGTGGGTTGCACATAGTTAATCTTCAAATTAGCCCATAATTAGTGATGTGTCATGTGGAACTTAGTTCAAGGTGATATTATTGGGTTTGTGTCAACAAAGTCCCACGTGGAAAGTAAAAAGAAAAAAAGCTACTTATGAGGAGTTGGATACTCTCAAGAGAATCTTATGAAAATGACTAAAATAAGTCCCAACTTACCAATCTCTAGCCATTAATCACAAACTTATCAAAAACTAGCCAAGCACATAGAAAAATTAAAAAAGCAGATACATAAGGATTCTTTCTCTCCAAATATTACACGCAAAGATCTCCTTTCATATTTTTAAGCGTGCTTAGCAACATTAGATGCAAGTCGGAAATGAATCATGGATGAGGTAGCAAATAAGGTGATAAAACACGCACAAAAAAATACAAGACTCCAGAAAGCTAAGGAAAGGGACCTATTTCAATGGGTATGGTTGAAATTCATTGAAAACATATAGATGAGTCAATATACAAAATTTGAGGAAGATTGGAGGTAATTTTGACTAGTTTTAAGTCAAAGTTCGTAGTTGCAATCGAGTTTACACGTTTATCAAACATGTATCGCGCACGTAACTTACATACAAGTATACATGGATATACATGTGATACACAGCTGATACACAGTGTAATACACATATCATCGTTTTTCAAGTTCATCTTCTACTTCGAATTTTCAATACAAACTACCTCAAAACTCCACCAAATCATCCCTAAATTGAGGTTCAAATTCCTTAAAATGTACTCAATCTATTCCGACAACGCTCACTCAAAAGCAAGTAAAAAATTAACTCCTTTTTTTTTTTTTGCTACAAATAAGTAATTGACTAATTTTAGTAGAATTTGGCTAATATTAGTCGTATTTTATAAATTAGCTAATTTTGTACTAAAATGTTATGGTCTGATGTAATTATAATTTCTCTACTCTTAATAATATGAGGCCTTTTAAAAAAAATTATTTGAACTTAAACAAATACTAACAATATCACAATATATTAAAAGTAGTTTTAGCCCAACAATTTATTTGCATTCTCGGCGTGCAAGGCTTGTTAAAGAGGGAACTACTATTTTATTACCTGAAAATTTTCTATTACTAGAACTTGAATTTGAGACATTCGTTAAAAAGTAGAAAAATTACATCCACACCGCCACACTCTTTCTTGGTACTTCCAAGAAATTTCAAAGTGCATGGCCTATGATGTTTGGTGATACATAGACATGAAACACGGATTTTGACTCTAAATAAGTCTGAATCATGCGTCAAGGAATGGTCTCCCTTTTTTTTTTTTTTTTTTTTTAATTTATAAATTAAAACCAGAAGTTGGTGAAGTGCGGCTTTCTTGTTCAAAATATGTGGAAGAATCTTTTTATTTATTTTCTGATTATTTCTGGGCTTTCATTAGTATGATTTGATAACATAGGAAAAATACAAATTATTAGCGGTTTACTTCAGGATAATGTTAATAATCATGTGTCCTTGTATGTACTAATACATAAAGATATGACACATTCGAACATGACATTTTTCATATTCCACATTAGGTTGTTTTTAAAAAAAAAACATCGCCGGCAGAAAAGTAGTCATTCTCTATTTCTTTCTTTTTTTCTTTTCTTATACTATATATTTCCTCCATGACACTTTTTTCTAATTTGTTCAAGAAAATAATTACATAATTTTTTGTTTGGAAATTTAATTTTTAATTTTTAATTTTACCTATAATGACATGTTTTATAACCGCAAAAACATTATGCATGTTTAAGATCACAATTCCCTAACGCACTTTTATTATATTGCCAAAAGTATTTTCTTCTATGTTAAACTGCATGCTCAATCAAATATTTTTATAAAATGAATGAGGTGGAGTATAAAATTGAATGAAATAATACACTGGAACATTCTCATACTTTCAAAAAATGAATTTTCTTTTCCATGGGCATGGCATAAATAGTTGTACAATTCAAGTGGTCCAAATCCCCCAAACCCCGCTCCCCCACNCTCCACCCTCCCCACGCCCACAGCACATAGCCCTGCGCACTTTTTAGCACTACAAATTCAGACCGAACCCCTCGCTTATACCTCGTTCATTCTTCTATCTTCTCCTTCTCTCCATTCCCTCACAAATACAAAGAAGAAGAATTAAGACTCCTTAGCAAATTCATATTCAAGATTCTTCCTCTTCTAGAATTCCACAAAAATTCAACATTTTTGCTTCTTTAGATACTCTTATCAATTATTCGACATGTCAACTATAGTATATCAAGGTGTTCAGTCATGTTCTGAGTCCCATATCATTGAAACAACCACCCTTAAGCTCAAAGTGCCAACCCCAACCGCAATAGAAAGCAATATGGAAAATCTTAATGAAAAATATCAAGATACAAATAAGTCCTCATCTAATAAAAATGCAGACTTAGAGGGCTGGAGTTCCCTTCAAATTCTCCCCACCATTAATTCTTTGAATCCCATTATAGACTCAAAGGAAAAGGAAAGCTCTTATGTTCACCCTTTATCCAAGCAACTCTCTTCGTCTAGACTTAGTGAAAAGAGCCTTGCATTATGCACTGAAAATTTGGGATGTGAAACGGGAACTGATCATATCATTGAAAGCAGCATTTTCTCATTTTCCTCGGACGAGTCAAACGCAGTACAATCACAATCATCAACAACAAAAACCGATATTCGAGTTGAATATACACCATGTTCAACAACAAATTACAAGATGATCACTAACACTGAAATTAGCTGCCGAAAACTTCCACCTCCTTTGACAACTTTAAGAGGGTCCAATTCTCTACAAGTTAGCACACACAGAGAAGGCGGTAGATTAATCATCAAAGCCGTTGAAGCTCCAAAAGTGCGTACTTATATTCAAGTTGAAAGAAGCAATGGCCGTCTTAGGCTATGTTTCTTGAAAGAATATGGAAGCTCTGCTTCTAGATTTGACTTATTGGAAACGACCGATGACGAGAACGAAGATTTATACGTTGAAAATGACATATTTGAAAGTGACATTAGCAATGAAGATGATGATGATTATGAAGAAGAAGAGATGGAGGAACGAAAAGATGAAGAAGAGGAAGAAAGTGGCATGAACATGAAAAGAGACATGGATGGAAATAGTTGTGATGTTGAGGTTGAAATTGGAATAGGGAATTGCCAAAGGGTACGTAGGTGCCAAGAAGGAAGGCAGGGCAACAAGAAATTTTGTGATTGGAGGAAGCCTTTGTGGGTGGCTACTTCCTAAAAGTTTTGTGTTTGGAACACTTCATTAATTTTCTTATTTTCTTGGAACCCTTTTATCTTATGATGATATATTTTCATGCTATGAGCTTAGGGATGGTAGTTATTATCGTTTTGAACAAGGCTTCCCAAAGTTTTTTCACAAGTTACCATAAAGTTACTTTTAAGTTAACTGCTTTAGTTTAGAGATAAAGGAAATCGGATAACTAAAGAGTGGCTAAACAATTGCAAGTTAAAGGGTGCAAATGTAGGACTAGGCCCACGTTAACTTGCAATAATTTGGAAGGGTCTCTTATAAGCAGAAACGGACCTATGCAGGTAGAGAGAGGTAATTTGACACTGTTAACTCCGGAATTTTCTTTCCAAATATATAAGTATATATATATTGAAAATAATTATATATTTTGCTTGAAACGGTTAAGATTAAAAGTCCGATGAGGACACTGTTCGAGTAGTTCCCTCATGTGTCCTCCGCCTTCAAATTCTGAGTCTGCCTCTGCTTATAAGATTTTGGACATTAGGTGTGGCCAGCTTCATTTTTTCACAGCGACTGAAAATTTGGAATCAAAATTATGTCCCGGTACCCATGTTAGAACCTTAAAAGAAAACAAATGGAGGGTTAGTTATGGCTATTACCAACTTTCCAAGAGTGGATCTACAAAACTAGCTACAGTTGCAATTACCTGCATATGTTATTTTTCATTTGGACTATTTATATGTGTATATGTACATCATTTGAATCCACTCATAACTCTATTTATTGATCTCATTTTAAGGGGTTACTGAAAACATCTTGGATCGAGGAATTTTGGTAAAATTGCATTAGGATTTCAGCATTCAGAGAGAGAGAGGATATTTTCTTCTGAGTGGATTGAGAATGAAGAAAAAATGTCCGATCGATCTTTCTAGATCTACTATTATTTATTTATACAATGGTCCACAAATCGGATGCCTAAAACAAAAAAAATTCCATTCACTAATTAACAAGCTAACTAAAAGAAGCTGAAACAATAATTACAAAATAGTCAAAAATAAATACAACAAGCTATTACACCGCTAGCCACTAGTTTCACTAGTTTTATGTTTGTGAATACAAGCTAAATACTCCATCATTCCAACACCACCCCCTCAAGTTGGAGGGGGAAACCACCTGCAACTTGGATAGGAAATGATGATGTAGAGTGACTGCCAAATGCTTGGTAAGCAGATCAGCCAACTAGTTGGTGGTAGGAACATGAAATAAGTGGATCAGCCCATCACTCAGCTTGGTCCGGATGAAGTGACAGTCAACTTCAATGTGTTTGGTCCGTTCATGAAATACAAGTTTCTTGACTATATGGAGGGCGACCTGATTGTCACAAAAAAAACAGAAAATGGAAGCATAACAGGCACAACAAAATCAGCCAATAACCTAGAAAACCAAGTTTATTCAGCAACCACCTTACTCAAATCCCTGTACTCAGCTTCAGCAGAAGAAAGGGTAACAATAGGCTGCTTTTTGGACTTTCAATTGACCAGATTGTCCCCAAGAAAAATACAGAAACTAGTGACAAACCTCCTGGTGTTAGGGGAATTGCCCAGTCACAGTTTGAATATGCAATAATAGAGAAATCAGAGGAATCAGAATAGAACAAACCCAGATCCATAGTGCCTTTGAGATATCTCAACACATGTAGAGTAGCAGTCATATGAGGAACTCTTGGGGACTTCAGTAATTGTCTTAAATGCTGAACAACAAAGCAAATATCAGGTCTTGTATGAGTGAGAAAGAGCACTTTACCTACCAGACTTCTATAAGATTCAGGGGCAGGCAATAAATCACCAGAATCAACATGCAATTTGGGGTTCAATTCCAAGGGACAGAGCACAAGAGTGACAGCAGTGCAGGCAAATTGCTGAAGTAGATCTGAAACAAACTTATTTTGATTGAGAACAACCCACCAGAAATAGAACAAGCCTCAATACCTAGGAAGTAATGCAGGGACCCCAGATCTTTGATCTTGAATTAAGAATCCAAGAACTGCTTCAAAGAGGTGATCTCAATAGTGTCATCCCCAGTAATGATAATGTCATCAACATAAACCACTAAAAGAACCATATGCCCAGGACTGCCCTTGACAAATAGGGAATAGTCATTGAAGGAATGAGAGTAACCCCTAGAATACAAAGCCTGGAAAGGTTTGGCATACCATTGCCTAGAAGCTTGCCTAAGACCATAGAGAGACTTCTTCAATTTACAAACAAGAGGTGTACAAAAGTAGAAGGAAAGGAAACTGACAGCCCCTGGGGCAACTTCATATAAACCTCCTCATCAAGATCCCCATGGAGAAAAGCATTGTTGTCATCAAGTTGAGAAAGAGACCAATATTTCTTAACAACTACAACCACTAGACATTTGACAGTAGACATTTTAACTACATAGAAAAAAGTTTCTGTAAAGTCAACACCTTCAACTTGAGTATCATCCCTTATGAAAAGTCTAGCTTTGTATCTCTCAACACTACTATTAGCCCTATATTTGATTTTGTATACCCATCTACAACCTATAGGCTTCTTTCCAGTAGGGAGAGGGGCAACATCCTAATTCCGATTAGAATTCAAGACTCCAAACTCCTTTCTCATGGCATCTTGTCAAGCTGGAACTAAGGCAGCCTGAGAGTAATTAACAGGTTCATATTCTAATGGTTGGGAGAAAGAATGAGCTGTAGAGAAAGAAGGGAGTTTGCAGACATAATCTTGCAGGTAGGAGGGAGCATTGTTTCCTGGAAGATTTCCTAAGAAGAGGAGAAGGAGAAGATGTTGGAGGAGAAGGTATATATTAGGATTGAAAGGTACAGGAGAATGGGCATGATGACCAAGAGGAGAGGGACTAGGTGAAGAAGTAGAGGAAGGTGAGGAAGAAGAAGGAGAAGGAGAAGGAGGATCAGTAACAGAAGTAGGAGGAGGACAAGATGTGAAAGGAATATCACTGGGAAGAGGAATTATGACAATGGATGGAGGAAGATCAAAAGAAGGAGAAGTGGTAAAAGGAAAACAGTGTTCATGGAAAATAACATCCCTAGATATAAAACATTGCTTGGTATGTAGATTTTAAAGCTTATAGCCTTTATTGGCAAAAGGATAGCCTAGAGAAGGAATGGCTCTTGACTGCAGCTTATCCCTGGGAGGAATGTGAATAGTAGAGTAAGCCAAACAACCAAATACCCTCAAATGTGAGTAGGTAGGTGGCTTGCCATATATAACTTCATAGGGGGATCTACTATGAAGAACTCTAGATGGAATTATATTAATCAAATAAGTAGCAGTTATAGGCAGTTCCCCCAAAAATTGATAGGAAGATTGGATTTGAATAATAAAGCCCTACATGTTCTTAGAAGGGTTCTAAATTTTCTTTCAACCACACCATTGTGCTGAGGTGTTTGGGAACAAGTTGTTTGGTGAATGATCCCAAGTTTAGCAAGGTAAGAAGAATGAGCATGACTAGATCCCAATTCCAAAGCATTATAACTCCTAATAGTTTGGACTGACACTTCAAATTGGGTGTGAACCACGGCTAAGAAGGCTTTGATTAAGGAGAAAGCATTACTCTTGGATCCTAATAAATGAGTCCAAGTGGCTCTAGAGAAATCATTAACAATTGTAAGGAAGTATTTGGAACCAGAAGATGTAGGTGTGTGATAAGGACCTCATATATCAATATATATCAATTGAAAAGGTCTAGTTAGGCTAATAGAGCTATCGAGAAAGGGAAGCCTTGTCTATCTAGCCGTAGGACAAACAGAACAAGGAAAAGATTGTCTAGGTGGCAAAGAAGTTGACAAGACAGATATATTTTTCATAACAGTTAAAGGAATATGTGCTAGCCTTTGATGCCAAATGTAATCCAAATTATTCTGAACAACACTAGTACATAGTAATGTTTTATTAATGAAAGTGGAAACAATATTGCCAGAATTACATTGAGAAACATTCTTAGAATTATTGCTAGAATTACAAAAAGAAATATTATTGCATGAGATAGGAGTAGAATTAGTAGAAATGGCACTGAGTCTACTAGTCTTTTCCAAGCAAGCTTATACAGGCCAACTTCCTCTTTACCAAGTTCCAAAGGCATCTTCAGAGAAGAGACGTATAGCATATGCAACAGACAAGAAGTAGAGGTAAAAGTACTATACAGTGCAGTTATAATATCAACTTATGAACAAAAATTAAGTTGCGTTGAAAAGAAGGAATGGATAAAATATTGTGTAGTGTAATAGAAAGAGTCAAAGCAAAATATCTTGTTGAAGTTACTTTTACTTTGTATCCATTAGGAAGAGTGATAAGATAGAGTATTGGAAAAGGAACAATATTAGTAAGCAAGTCTTTGTTAGAAGTCATATGATCAGTTGCCCCTGAATCTATTATCTAGGAGATAGAATTAGTAGAGGAGAATGCAATGTTTAGAATTAGAAATAGGACTCTCGGTTAGCATAGTACCAACAAAATTTGCAAAACACATAAGGTTGGATGAAGAATTGGTGGATTCTCCCAAGTTGGAGTGTTGTAGCAAACTGAACCACTGTGCATACTGCTGCTTGGTCAACCCTGGAATGACTGAATTTTGAGTTTCAATAGCAGGGGTAGAAGGAGCTGGATGGATACCCTAATTGAAGTTGGGAACAGAATCATGACTGCTGAACTCAAGGTTACCATGTTCAAGACTAGCGACACTATGAGCAACACTTCTTTTACCCTTGAACACCTTAGAATTTTGTGGAAACTCATGAAGTTTGAAGAATATATCAATTAAATGTCCAGACTTCTTACAGTACTTACAGAATAAGGCCAATACCAGGATGGAGACCCATTTTTGCATTAGTGTTCGCATTCAAAGACATTAAATTAGGACTAAATTGGGAATTAGATGGAACTTGTCTTTGTTTTTCATCATTAAGCAGAATGTTATAAGCATTGTCAAGAGTTGGTGGAGGCTACATCATAAGCAAGTTGCTCCTGACACCCACATATACCTCATTTAAACCCATTAGGGATTGAAAAAGTTTGTTTTCATCATCCTCTTGTTTTTTTTTGTTTTTTTGTTTATATAAATCCACTAGGCAGTTTGCCCAAGGTTAATTTTCATAAATACAACATAAAGTACAAAAATGGAGGGGGACATATACCTTACCTCCCAGAAGAGAATGTTTGCACTCTTGGTCATCCAAGCATGACAACCAAGTGTGCTTAAACAGCTATGGTGGGTTAGACCTATGATGATGTAATGATTGTCTATCTTATAGTATCTATAGACAATCATATCTACAAAAACAGTGTGAAATGAATGTAGGTCAACTATACAAAAAAGTACATATGTTCCTAAATTTACTAAGTGCGTGGGTTGAAATAATATCCTTCATGTGCAATGGGATCTATTTCTAGCAAAAAAGGGGGGATCTTCTAAGTTGTGTATCTGATATTAAGTAATAGCAATCTTCAATTTTTCTTTGGCATTGACAGTAAAGAAAGTAGGATTGAAGATGGCTAACTAAAGGGGGCCATGTAACTGGGCAGTAGTACTGGCACTGTCTGAAATGTGTGATAGAGAGCTGAGTTGCCTTCATGTTCCAGTGAGTGTTGCGACTAGTATGCTGAGAAGTGTTCTGCTGTTGGGGTCTGAACAACCACTGCAGGTGAGGTAGGTTTGTGCCCCTAAGGTCTTCCTGCCTTGGTGACTGCTGCTGCCATGGTGGATGCTGCTGAAGTGGTGATTGAGTTTTTGTCTACTACTACTACTGTTGCAATCTTGGGTTCTACATGTGATTTCTAATAAATGTAGCTGCTTCTGAGTCAGTATAGGTATGGCCGACTGGATTAGTTTGTTTCTGAGTCTGCTGCATTCCTTAAAGTCTTCATGTGTATCTGTGTGCTGGTTCTGTTGATTTCTGCCTTGTAGTATCTGCTGAGGTGGTGTGTGTCTATTTACCTTATTATTGCTGCTATGTCTGCTGCTATTGCTGTTGCTGTTGCTACTGCTGTGAAGCTGTATGTTGACTGTCTGGTGCTTGTGAGTGTGCTGCATTGTGTTGGTCCTATGAACAATAGTATGGAGGGGGTTCCATGGTGATTGCTGCAATTGCAATAGGATGAGCATTAAGAATGCTGATACCACACATTGCAATTGTAGCAATAGCCTGAACCAATCCAATCTATCTGCTTTTTGTGTTTCTGTAACTTGTGGCTTCTGTTGTGCTTCTGTGAATGTAGTGACTGGTGGTTCCATCTTCTTCTGACTCAGTATTAGAGTGGCTGCCTGGGTTGGTGTGCTTTTGATATTGTGGTTTCCCGTTGAAACTGCAATGTTCATCAAGAGGATTGAAAGAGAGGGGTTTATGACTTTTGTGATAGCAGTGGTGTTTTTGGCTTCTGCGTTGGTTCTGTGTTTATGGCTGCTGGAGTTGTTGGAATTGTGAGTGTGCTTGTCCTGTTGTTGCTGTGGTAACTGGTGTGACATGGTGTGCAGTGTATGTGTTATGTGTATTTGTGGGTGCTGAGAGGCGACTGTTTGTGATTTGTGAGGATGTTGTTTTGTGGGAGATTGGCGCTGTTGTAGTCTGTACAGTCTGGTTAGAAATGTCAAACAATTGTGGATGTTGTCTTTGGTGTAGAACAGAGTTGGGAATNGTCCTGTTTTTTTTTTTTTTTGGTTAAATATAGATTTTATTAATAGAAACAAAATACAAGAGTGGAGGGGGACATAAACCTTACCTCCCAAAAGAAAATACATGTACTAATAGTCATCCTAAAGTGTTGACTAATAGTACCTAGGTAGTAGTAAGGAGTTAGACCTATGGTGATGTGATGATTGTCTATTTTGTAGTAGACAGTCGTATGTACAAAAATAATGTGCATTTTCCTAAGTTAGCTATACAAAAAAGTACATATGTTCCTATTGTTACTAATTAGATGAGGGATCTGTTCCCTTCTATATACCTCTGACAAAAATATGTGATGTCAGGATTTTGCAAAAGTGTAACAAAAAAAGCGCGCTCTCTCTTGAATTTTGCTTTGACCCCTAGAACAAGGAAAGACAAGTTGAAGATGGCTATCAATATGTATCTTGTGACTGCACAGCTGTGTTGATTGTGCTGTTGGCTGGGCTATTTTAAGGCTGCTGCTGTTGGTGCTGAGACTGTTGTGTGCTGAGACTGTTGTGTGGTGAGTGTTGAGGCTGCTGTTGAGTGTTCAAGTTGCTGTTTCTGAGAATGATCAAGTGTGAGGAAAGTGTGTGCAGTTGATGTGTCCTCCTGTGCTTGCTGACACCTCTGTCTTCTTTTGAGTCTGCCTTTTGGTTAATGTGTGCATTTGATGTTCTTTGTGCTGTTGGCTGGGCCATTTCAAAGCTGCTACTGTTGGTGCTGAGGCTGTTATGAGCTGAGTGTTGAGGCTGCTGCTTCTGAGGATGCTCAAGTGTGAGGAAAGTGTGTGCAGTTGATGTGTCCTCCTGTGCTTGCGGACACCTCTGTCTTCTTGCTGACACCCCTATCTTCTTTTGTTGTTCCTGTATGAGTGATGTTTCTGCTGATGATGTATTGACTGTATTTCTATGGCATGGAATTGCTGCTGAATTGGCGTATGTCTGTGTGGATTACTGCTTCTACGCTGCTGTATGTTGGCTGAATGATGCTGTTGTTGTTGTGTATCTGTGCATGTCATGTGTCTTCTTTTGAGGTGACTGAGTGGATTACTACTTCTGTTGTGGTGAAGTTGTTACTTTTGCAGAGGTGAGTGTTTTTTGCTGCTTTTGTTTAGTTGGGGGCTGATTGAATGCTGTATTTTGTGAGAGTTGTTCTTGAGAAGAAGTGAGGAGGACCATGGTGATTGTTGTAGTTGCAATAGAATGAGCACTAAGAGTGCTAATACCACACATTGTAACTGTAGCAATAGCCTGGTCCAGCTCAAGTTGGCTCCTATCCTTGTGGCATTGTAGGGTTCAGAGGTGACCCTGGTCCTTTGATTTTGAGAAGAGTGATTGATGTTGTTTTGGTTGTTTTTGTTCTGCTGTTGGTGGATTAATTGATTTATGTGCTGAAATTGTTGCTCTGTGATGTTGTCTTCTTCTGATTTATGTGCTAAACAAGTTTTTTTCTTTTTTTTTTTTTTTTTAAAATCCACTAGGAAGTTTGCCCAGGGTTAGTTTTCATAAATACAACATAAAGTGCAAAAATAGAGGGGGACATATACCTTACCTCCCAGAAGAGAATGTTTGCACTCTTGGTCATCCAAGTATGACAACCAAGTATGCTTAAGCAGCTATGGTAGGTTAGACCTATGATGATGTAATGATTATCTATCTTATAGTATCGATAGACAATTATATGTACAAAAACTGTGTGAAGTAAATGTAGGTCAACTATACATAAAAGTACATATGTTCCTAAATCTACTAAGTGCGTGGGTTGAAATAATATCCTCCATGTGCAATGGGATCTATTTCTAGCAAAAAAGGGGGATCTTCTAAGTTGTGTATCTGATATTAAGTAATAGCAATCTTCAATTTTTCTTTGGCATTGATAGCAAAGAAAGCAGGATTGAAGATGGCTAACAAAAGGAGGCCATGTAACTGGGTAGTAGTACTGGCACTGTCTGAACTGTGTGATAGAGAGCTGAGTTGCCTTCATGTTCCAGTGAGTGTTGTGACTAGTATGCTGAGAAGTGTTCTGTTGCTGGGGTCTGAACAGCCACTACAGGTGAGGTAAGTTTGTGCCCCTAAGGTCTTTTTGCCTTGGTGTTGCTGCTATCTGCTGCTGCTATGGTGGATGCTGTTGAAGTGGTGACTGAGTTTTTGTCTACTGCTACTATTGTTGCAATCTTGGGTTCTACATGTGATGTCTAATAAATGTAGCTGTTTCTGAGTCAGTATAGGTATGGCTGATTGGATTAGTTTGTTTCTGAGGCTGCTGCATTCCTTAGAGTCTTCATGTGTATCTGTGCGCTTGTTCTGTTGATTTCTGCCTTGTAGTATCTACTGAGGTGGTGTGTGTCTGTTTATCTTGCTGTTGCTGGTGCTGCTGCTACTACTGCTGTTGCTGCTGCTATGTCTACTGCTGTTGTTGTTGTTGCTGCTGCTGCTGTGAAGCTATATGTTGATTGTCTGGTGCTTGTGAGTGTGTTGCATTGTGTTGGTCCTATGAACAATAGTATGGAGGGGGTTCCATGGTGATTGCTGCAATTGCAATAGGATGAGCATTAAGAATGCTGATACCACACATTGCAATTGTAGCAATAGCCTGAACCAATCCAATCTATCTGCTTTTTGTGTTTCTGTAACTTGTGGCTTCTGTTGTGCTTCTGTGAATGTAGTGACTGGTGGTTCCATCTTCTTCTGACTCAGTATTAGAGTGGCTGCCTGGGTTGGTGTGCTTTTGATATTGTGGTTTCCCGTTGAAACTGCAATGTTCATCAAGAGGATTGAAAGAGAGGGGTTTATGACTTTTGTGATAGCAGTGGTGTTTTTGGCTTCTGCGTTGGTTCTGTGTTTATGGCTGCTGGAGTTGTTGGAATTGTGAGTGTGCTTGTCCTGTTGTTGCTGTGGTAACTGGTGTGACATGGTGTGCAGTGTATGTGTTATGTGTATTTGTGGGTGCTGAGAGGCGACTGTTTGTGATTTGTGAGGATGTTGTTTTGTGGGAGATTGGCGCTGTTGTAGTCTGTACAGTCTGGTTAGAAATGTCAAACAATTGTGGATGTTGTCTTTGGTGTAGAACAGAGTTGGGAATGCTGTGCGTCATCTTTTTTCCAAAGGTTGTTATTAGTCTTTTGGTGTATCTTAAGTAGAATGAGCACAAAGTCTAATACCACACACCTGAGATGCAACAAAAGTGTAAATTCCGGTACCTGTAAAAAAAAACAATGTTAGAGAAAATGTCCCTAATGCTCTGTTCTACTGCCAATTTATTCTGGCCTTGCTGCTGTGTTGTTGCAGTTGAGTTGTTGGCATTGGCTTTATAGAGGTTTCCTTGTTAATCATAGCAATTAGCTCAACTTTGTATCACTTGTGGTGGTAGGATAGTGTCCTTCTTGTCCTGAAGGCTGGAGTGCCTTTTTGGTCAAGGTGGAGCTGTCCTCTTATCTGTGCAGGTAAGTCCGAAAGGATATTATAGTGTTTGCTGGAGGTGACCTCATGGCTGAGTTTTGACAGAGTGTCTACAGGGCAGTTTGCTTCTCTGAGTACATGAGAGTATTCAATTTTCTCAAATTGTTGACTCATGCTTGAGAGCTGCTGTATATGCATACTTAGGGTCCAAGGAGGGCTGGATTTTCTGATGAGCCAGTGTATGAGTAACTGAGAATCAGCTTCTAAATGGACTCTAGTATATCTATCTTTCAGACACCATTTGATGCCAGTGCATGCTGCTTTAATTTCTGCTAGGTTATTAGTACCTTCTCCCATGGGGCTTGCAATTGCATGGATGAAGTGGCCATTATGGTCTCTGATGATAATTCCTGCTCCTATTCTTCCTGGGTTTCCCAAAGCACTACCATCAGTGTTTACTTTGACATAACCTAGAGGAGGTTTGAGCCAAGTGACCTGCTGTACAGTGGTATACTGTTTCACAGCCTCTATAATAGGGTATAATTCAGACCATCTTAGTGGCCATTTGGTGTTGACATAGGAGGTTTTAAGCAGTAATTGGAGATCAGAGATGATGGAGTACAAGGTCCTTGTGACAGCTGATGATTTATTTCCATATTGTGCAGCACATCTATTTTTCCATAAATTCCAGCAGATTATGATTGGCATTGTGTCAAGGACCAGTTTGTGCAATTCATTATTCCTTTGTTGCATCCACCAATTCATCAACAGAATTCTCAGTGGCTGTATGTGGTTTTGGATGCCTATTGGTGCATTGAAATGTTTCCAAATGATTTTGGCAAACTGTCCAGAACAAAAAATATGTTCTACAGTCTCAGCAGTAGGTGTGGTACAGCATACACATTTATTAACACTGGGAGGGCCAAATTTAGCAACTCTGTCATCAGTGGGCAATTTTTTCCTTAATGCTCTCCATAGACAGAAAGACCATTTGAAGGGGATCTTTTTGTGCCAAATCATCCTATTAGTTAGGAGAACTTGCTTCCTTTCCCTTAGGATAGACCATGCAGAAGTGCAGGAAAAGGTACCAGAACTGGTAGGTTGCCATATTGCTGTGTCAGAAGTTTGGGGATCATAGTAAATCTGCACTTGTAGAATATGTGGTATCATATCCTTTGGTGCCATTTGATTCAGTTTCTGAATGTCCCACTGACCAGAGGTCCAGAATTGAGAGACTCTAGTATTTCCTGGTCTGCCTCCTTCCTGTCTAAAGCTAGCTAAGTGCCCAGTGCCAAGCCAATTGTCTCACCAGAAGCTACAGTTCCCTGAATGTAATCTCCAGTAGATATGGTTGTCAGCTATTTTCTTGTTGATCATCATCATTCTCCATGCTTGGGATTGCCCAAAATTCTATTTTTTAGATATAGGATATGATCTTTTGCAATATTTGGCAAGAAGAAACTGGCTCCATAAGGTTTGTTTTGTTCTAAACCACCACCACTGTTTATATTTCATGTCTTTACAAATTTCATGTATGGATCTTAAACCTATACCACCTTCTTCCATAGGATAGGACAGTTTGTGCCATGAAGCCCAGTGGTATTTGTTTCTTTCTTTGTTCATTCCCCAGAAGAAATTTGCAGCCATCTTTTCAAATTGCTTTAGGATAGTCTTTGGTGGTGATACAGCTGATAAAAGATGTATAAGTAGTGATTGAAGGACATGTTTGATCAAGATTAATCTACCTCCATATGATAGCAATCTACCTTGCCAACCTCTGATCCTGCTGACCACTTTGGAGATGAGACTGTTTAAGTGGACAATTCTTTTCCTGCCTATGTAGAGAGGGCAACCTAAGTAGGTGATGGGGGATTCCTTCCTGGTAAAACCAGTTACCTGCTGAATTCTTTTGATTGTTAAAAAGTAGAAGGGGCAGTGAGAAAGTGACTTTTGTTTTTGTTGATTTGTTGACCAGATGTCGGCTCATAATTATTAAGAACTTTCATAACTTTTTGCAGTGAGTTCCTACATCCAGATGTGAAAGTGATCGCATCATCAGCAAAGCTTAAGTGTGTGCTCGTTGAAGAACTGGTCATGTGTGAGATTATTCAACATTCTTGAAAGCAGTTCAGCCCCTAATATGAATAATGAGGGAGATAGTGGGTCACCTTGTTTGAGGCCTCTTGTTGAGTGGAAAAAATCATATCTTGTGCCATTAACAATTACCGAATACCAATTGTTGGATAATGTTCTCCACACCTTGTCAATGATCTGTTCACTGAAGTCCATCCTTCTCATTATGATGCAGGTGAAAGACCATGAAACCCTGTCATATGCTTTTGCCATATCCAGCTTGATCACTACATTTGCACCTACATTTGGTTTTTTGATTCCTTGGACAATCTCCTGTGCAAGCATAATGTTCTCAGCAATAATTCTGCCCTTTACAAAGCCAGTTTGGTTAGGAGAGATGATTCTAGGGAGGATGGTTGCCAGTCTGGAACAAATGAGCTTGGATATGATCTTGTTGATAAAATTACTCAAACTGATTGGTCTGAATTCAGCTAGAGTATTAGGGAATTCTACCTTGGGGAGCAACACCAAACATGCCTGTGTCATATATCTGGGCAGTGAGTGACCACAGAAGAAAGCATTTATCACATTGAAAAGATCATATTGAATGATTTTCCAACAGTGTTGGAAGAACTTTCCATTAAGGCCATCAGGTCCAGCAGCACTGGTGGGATTCAATAAGAAAATAATGTTTTTGAGTTCTTCTATGGTAGGTTCTTTGTTGAGATTGGCAGTGTCTGCATCTGGTATGTAGGATAAGAGGTCTTCCCTAATTGTTCCCCCCAGTATCAGTGAATAGGTTGTGGAAGTGATCACAAGCTACTTCACCAATTGCTTCATCTCTATATATCCAATCATCATCCTCATTTTTAATTTTATGGATATAAAGCTTCCTTCTCTTACCTCTGATCAAGCTGTGAAATATTTGGAATTAGCATCTCCTTCTTTGAACCATTGCAACTGAGTTTTCTGTTTAAGCACCAGCTTCTTCAATCTTCAAATGTCTAACATATTGAGCCTTGAGTTCATGAGCTGTGGCTCTATCTGTCTCGTTATTAGATTGTGCCCAAGTTTCCTTTGCTTTTCTGAGCTTTTCTTCAAATTCCTTTGCTTTTTGGAAAATGTCACCATATTCTTGCCTTCACATTTGGAAAGAGCAATGTAGAGTGCTTTGGTTATTTGGTGGTAGATCCACATTGCATTTCCACAGTAACTTCTATTCCAAACTTCCTGAACAAGTGGTAGGAAGGAAGCATTTTTAGTCCAGAAATTCAGGAATTTAAAATATCTAATGGCATTGTCTGGTCTGACATTCAATTCCATGTGAAGGGGTGAATAATATGATCTTGTAGCAGCCAAATGAGTGATGGTGGTAGCAGAATGTGTAGCAGGCCAATTGTCATTGGCTAGGCCTCTATCCAGTCTTTTCCAAACAATTGAGCAGGGACCTCTGCCATTAGACCAGGTATATCTAGGTCCATAGTAGCCTAGATCAGTAAGTCCACAGTCTTCAATCATGCTCAAGAAATCCAGACTTTTGTTGATTTGATAAGGAATATCACCTATCTTTTCTTCAATTGATGCTATCGCATTGAAATCTCCAATAACACATCATGGGACAGTAGAGTTCAAAGAGTTGGATCTGAGAGTATCCCATAGTGATCTCCTTAGTGTAGGCATACATTTGGCATAGATAACAGTGATGTGTAGAGTGTCAGCAGCCTCAACATGTCTAAGTTCTACTGTGATCTGTTGTTCATCACGATCTAAAACAACACCTGAGAAATCCTGATCCCAGAAGATCCATATCTCATTATTGATGTTTGAGGATGAATGCTGCATGGATAATTGGTTTTTGTAGTGGTTGATGTGAGAGGTATCTAGGAAAGGTTCCAGGATAGCTATGTAGGAGAGTTTGTGGATGTGTTTTAATGTTTTGAGTCTCTCAATGGATCCAGAGATTCTAATATCTCTGATATTCCAAGTAAGTGTGCTAATCATTTAAACTGGGAGGGGGGTTTGCTTTTTGGTGGGGCAGTGTTGCTTCTTGCATCTTTGCTTCTTGTAAGCCTTGGTGATGGATTTTAGGCTCTAGGAGATAGACCATGATTGTTAATCACATCATGCTGTTGGTATTCTCCATTGATGGCATCCACTAGAAGGTCACAATGTTGTTCATCCTCTTATGCTTCACCAAGGTCACCTTCCTCCTCAACTCTTCCACTCATCTCATCTTTTGAGAGGACAGGCCTGTATTCATCAAATTCTGGGGGGTGCTTGTTCATAGGGCATTCTTCCAATGGGACAGAGGCATTGGCTTGTGATTGTTTGTTCTGAAGAAAGGCAGTTTCTTCTTTATCTTCATGGGCTTGAACATCCAGTAAATGTTGTGATAAAGAAAGATCAATCATAGTGTCTTTGTATGATAATGACTTTTTAGCAGAGCCAGTCTCAAGGTTCCCTTGTAGTTGTGCAACTAGACCTTGGGGTGAAAAGGAGAGATTCTGGGGATTATCAGTTAGTTCATTAATGGTGATCCCTGTGTTTTGTTTTCTCATCGCTTTTCTTTTTTTCTGGCTTGGTTTATTTTTGAATTTTGGGGATTGTATGCTGAAGTCTGCTACTGCAGGAGCTTTTCCTTTCATGAGTCTCCTTGTAGCCTTATTGTGCTTATCTGGAGGGTCTTCATCTGAGCTGTTTAAATCACAAATATCTTCTTTCCTTGTAGTAGCTGAGTGTATATTTGTGTTATCAACTGGTACAGGCACAGAGGTGGAGGTTGGTCCATCCTATGGTCAGTCAATTTTGCATTTGCACACTCATGCAGAACATGAGGAATCCCAGCCCCAAAAGGTGCCCCAACCTGTATTGATCTAGGTTTCTCTTGACAAAGCTCCAGTCCTCCAGTAACTTCATTGATAGCAGAATTAATAGGGGGGAAGTGGGAGTGGGATACAAGTTTTTGAGCCCCAGAAGCATTTGTATGGGCCATTGCTTCTAAGGTAACCTGATGAGGAGTAGAGCTAGTACTTGGCTGCGTGATCTTGCTGAGTGATAGATTGGATCCAGCAGCAGGTTGTGCTACATTATGCTTTGGTAGGTAAATTTGTTGCTGCTTCTTGCTGGTTTGGGAGGTGCCTTTGAAATGTTTTTTCTTTTGTGTTTGCCATTCATCATTTGAAGGAGGAGCTCCTGCATTTTGATGTTCTGTACTTCTCTGAGGTTCCTCTGCTGTTTGGCTATTGTGATCCTTTGCTGCTAATGTAGTGTAGGATTCTGAATTCTTATCTTCTGAGGACCTGTTGCCTGACTATCTTTGGTGGAATTTTGAGTGGAGAGTTGTGGAGTGTTGATGACAGCTGCTGCATCATCCTTTTTTCTCTGGTGTTCCTCTTTCTTCAATTTAGTTTGACAAGTGTGGATAGCATGACCATGGTGTTTGCAGTATATGCAGTACTCAGGGAGGTTATTATATTGGATCTCTAGCCATTGCCCCTCACCATTGACATCCTCATCATAGCCTAGCCATACATGGGTAGGTCTATCTTTAGTGAAGTCCATCTGCATTTTGACCTTGGCAACACTACCTCTGGTTTTTTGAAAAGAAGCAAGGTCTAAGAAGAGAGCTTTGCCAATAGGTGATAGCAGTGGGGTTAAGATCTCCATATAGTACAAGTGCCAAGGTAGTTCTGGGATGACAATCCATATAGGTACAATTGGTGAGTCTTCATTAGGTTTAAAGGTAGGATTCCACGCCTCCAATTTCATCAGCTGTCCTTGGATGTACATGTACTGCTTAGTCCAAACTGTGGCATGATCATATTCATTGTCCAGATTAATGTAAACAGTTCTAGCATTGAACTGTGCTATTTTAACCCGACCTCTAAGTTCAGTCTGGGCTATGAAGCTCTTTCTAATCATCTCCATTCTTGGAATGGTGTTGAGGAATTTTCCTACCACAGTGAACTTACATCTTTCTGCAAACTTGATCATATAGTCTTCTCTTTTGAAAATCACAGCAGGTTTTCCTTTCTTTGTGGTAATAACTGGTGGAGTGAATTGTATTGGAGGAATTTCAGCTTCATGTCTGGCTCTTAGTCTAGTGACAAAGGATTGAGTGACAGTAGGGAGAGGTGGAGTTGAACTGATTTTTGTTTTACCTTTTGTGCTACTGGTGATTGGTTGAGGTGGCTTGGTGGTGGTTGGTGTATCTTGAATTGCTGGTGTGGCACTAGGCGGAGCTAGTGAATCCCGAATTGGTGGCTTTGGTCCTTTTTTGGAGTTTTTTGGCTTGTCAAAGTTAGAGGAAATCTTAACTGGAGCTTGTGCTGATGTTGAAGGCTATATCTTGGTCTGGTTATCCATAGTAGATGAAAGCAGAACAACATCATTGGTGGCCTTAATTTCTTAGGGAGGTGGTTGAGTTTGATCACTAGTGTGCATATTTATTTCTAAGAGAGTAACAACATTGTCAGTATTACTGGTACTTGTGGAAGCATGGGAGTTGGGGTTTGCTGCCTTTTGAGATACCTGAAGCATTGGGCCATTACTGTCGATAAGCTGTGCTTCAGTAGAAGGAGGAAGCCTATGATCATCAGACTTTTGAGGTGATTCTTACATTTTTTATTGACGACTAACTTCCTTATGAGCTAGAGATTGTTGAGGAGTAACATGATCCCTCAATTGGGCCTCATACGTGTCGTGTGAATTTTGTCAAACATCTGGTGGGCGCGACACTATTGAAATATTTTTTTTGCAATATTGTGACGATTGGCTCAATAGTAATTTGGTGTGATGGTCGGAAATCAATCTCCTGAATAGCAGAAATCAATTGGTATTGGTTTTGGGTCAATTTATTTAGTGGAACACCTTGCTCGACCAACTTGTGTATTTTCGGGCAGTTCAGATGGTCGGAACTCCCATTTCCGGCGGTGAAAGCTTCCAAATTTTGGTGGGGAGATTGTTGTGGCCTTGGAGAAAGATCTCCAGCACTTGGAATGGCTCGATTTGGCTCAGAATTGAGTGAGGAAATGTCGAGAGCTCCCAGGCAATTTTTTGCTACAGTGATCCCAACGGTCGCTTGCAAATCTGTAGCAGCTGGATTGATGATTTGAGATGAGGTTTGTTTGGGGTGATGCGCAATTGAAAGATGCTTTTTTGAGACTGGTCCGGTGGTTTTTCTCCAGTGGACGGAGGAGAATCGAGCATTTTAGCTCTGACACGGCACTGTTCACTCGCGTCGCTGTATGGAGAGAACGAGGAAGACTAAAATAACTGTAGCTCTCCCATCATCATCCTCTTGTTGAATACCGTGTTTAGCAGCACAAATGCACCTTTGTGCATGATTGGTGTAGATTACCCCCAGTTCATCCCATAATTTCTTCAATTTATTAAAATAGGAGGCTATGTCTAGTGCTCCTTGAGAAGTATAAGCTAATTCTCGCTAAAGTTATAAAATCTTTGCCTTATTTGTAGTCCCATACCTAGCGTGGAGCCGAGTCCAAATACTTTGAGCAGTATCAAAGTATTGTACACTCTCTTCTATCTCAGGGGAAGGAGAACTGGTTAACCAAGATATTACCATATTATTGCATCTGTCCCATATTTTCTGTTGAGGTCCACTAATAGTTGGTCTAGTGCATGTACCATCTACGAAGGCTATTTTATTTTTCGCAGAAAGGGCAACTATCATCTTCCTCTTCCAACCCCAAAGACACTGCCCGAAAATGGAGCAGGAATTGTCAGAGGAATGAACAAACAATGGACTAGAACGATCAAGAGAAAAGATCTCAGGTGTTCCCATTACACTTTGGTCTAATACTTAACTACTTAACTCAGATAATATTGCAATCAAACAAGTTTAGGAAAAAAGGAGTGATTTTACCAACCTCTTCGTTATCGGAGAAGTAGGGCCTTCAAAATTAGATTTTATCACCCAAGCAAAGTCGAGCAAACCCTAATTGCTTCACCATCCGGGTTAGGACCAAATTGAAAAACACACGTCGAAAATGACCCAAACATTGAGAAGAAAGTCCACAAGCCGGTGGAAGCTAACCAAAAACGAACAATCAACTCGAATTTCAAAAAAACGCAAACTTTAGAAAAAAGTGCGATGACCGGAAAACCACCAAACGTTGACTACACAAATGCAGGGTAGGGTCGGACGTCGAGGAGTCATGAAAGAAGTCAAAAACACCTGCTCTGATACCACGGAAACATCTTGGATCGAGAAATTTTAGTAAAATTGCATTAGGGTTTCAACATACAGAGAGAGAGAGAGAGAGGATATTTTCATCTGAGTGGATTGAGAATGAAGAAAAAATGTCTGATCGTTCTTTCTAGATCCATTGTTATGTATTTGTACAATGGGCCCCAAACCGGGTGCCCAATACAAAATGAAGTCCATTCACTAGTTTTATGTTTGGGACTAGAAGCTAACTAAAAGAAGTTGAAACAATGATTATAAAAATAGCCAAAAATAAATACAACAGGCTATTACACGGCTAGCCACTAGTTTCACTAGTTTTATGTTTGGGACTAGAAGCTAAATACTCCATCACGCCAATAGTTATTTGGGAAAAAATCTCACTATAAATCTTTGCATCATTTGATCTCTCATTTAGTTATCATTTTTGTTTCCCTACAGGTAATATCCGAGTAACCTAGCGATACGATAATTGTCGACTTCTTTTGTCACTCTGCTATATATTTTTGTTTAATTGTCGGGATACCTTCCACTTTTATTTTTGCAATATAATATTTTTAGGAGGTCTATGACTCGTTGTAGGTAGATGTCCATGCATTTGGAATTATATCTTGATCATCAGAGGTGAAGTCAGAATTTCAGCTTATGGGTTCAGGATTCTAATAGTTTAAAGTTAATGAGTTCTAAAATAATAATTTATACATATTTAATAGATTTTTTAAGATAAACACAAAATTCGAATCAAAGTTACTGGATTCGACCGAACCCGCTTCCGGCACTCTAACTCCACCCATGTTGATCATACTTATTATTGTCGAGACTTATTTTGTAAATGTGATGCCCTGAAGCTCTTTTATGAATTGTTAATATTTTATTAGATCACCACATATGGCGTTACAGGGTCTCCTGGATCCCTTGATGCATGTACAAGTTATCAATCATGATTTCCAATTTTTCAATCTTGATACAACCTAGTAAGTAATAAACTAAGCAAATTATATATAAAGAATTTGAAATCTATGAAATGTCTAACCCAAAGACATATCTGTACTATGGTTTGTTACATGCATGTCATTGTTTGTGTAGAGTTCTATGAATTTTCTCCCTTCAATTTATGACCAAAACAATGTATAGTAGATGCTAAAATCGGGTCATTAGCCGTCGTTAAAGTTTAAAGTAGTAAATGTCCACCCAACATAGCAAAATATTAAGAAATCTTAAAACAATCTATATAAAGAGCAAATTGTCGCATGAAAAGGTCGAGAGACGAAACTTTGAAGTGTGAACATTTTCATTTAGTTGAGATGAATGTGACAGGTAATGTCAAATTGGAAAGATTTGAGTGACCTTTATCTATATCTACATGACTATGTGTATAGAAAGAAAAGATGTTTCCTAGGTCTGAAGTTAATTATGTGTAGTTACATTTAAGAAATTTTCTAATCTATCAGTGAATTAAGCCTAATGTGACAGTATTACCACAATTATGCCGATTATTTCAACAGTCATATTTCTGCTTTTGGAACAAATAAAAAGAATTGAGGACACAATAGTCCTTGACATTCTAAAGTTTTGACATCAAAAGAGATAGGAACTCTAAGGCACTGTATATTACTCAAGAGTATACATATGCACAAATATTGACTCATAAGTAAATTTTTTTTTAAACTAACTTTTGCTGTATAGTGACAGTGTCCTTCATAAATAAAAGCTTAATACAAACTAAAGGAGATGACTCATAAGTAATTCGATATTTGGCTTAGCTATTATATTATACAAGGTATGTTAGAAGCAACTCGTACGTTGTTGTAAATTTCACTTAGTTGTGAAACATAAATCTGCTTAAATTTGCAATTTATTGTTTACAATGTCGACCCTTAAAATGAGTAACAATCAAATTTGTACGTGATTGAAAAAATACATGATTTAATTTAACACGAATGATCAAAGAACAACAAGTAATCTGATTAGAGGAAAACAAAACGATCAAATCAAATGTGATGAAATAATTAAGCATGCCGTCAGATTTAAATGCTAAAGACCGGTTCCAATCGAGTCCTCGGAATGGAGCTCAATTGTAACTGAATGAATGAACACCTTGAAGAACACTTGAAAAATTGCAAAAGACAGAAGAAAACTTTATTGCTTTGATATGCGTGCCAACAGTGACCAAAAAAATAAAAAGGTTCTCCCCTTTTTATAGTAGGGGAGTTTTAACCTTAGTACAAGTCTAAAATAAGGTAAACATCATTTTCTTTTTTTTTTCCCTAGAAAACACGATCCGGAGTTAATACGGGCATGATCCGCACCGTAATATCCTACTGATGGCGGATATTTTGGCTCCTCGTTCGTCCTCTTTAACCGTCTTCCCTTTAACCTCGATTCTTCATTTCGCTCGAGCTTGATTCCTCCCATGTGTGGCCATGCTCGATTCACGACGTATTATTCCTCCACTACCGAGCTCCGATCTGCGGGCACCCTCGATTTTACCCGAGCCCCTGATGAATCACATTATTCCTCGTTTCTTCATCGAAAAATCGAAAGTAACTTTATCCCTGATTTTACCCGTACACAGATATTCCCCTCACTTCTTGGAGAGTAGATTTATATGAACGATGAGAAGTGACTAATTGATCCCCATTCCTTCCTTCGTACACCATAAGCAAGTTGACGAGCCAAAACGTCCCATCAGTCATATCGCTATGATTTTGTACACTCGTCAGCCGCTGGTTGTCCTTGACAGTTACCGAATATGAAACGTCATGCATTCACTATTCTTTCCCTATAAAAGCTCCTATTTCCGTTTTTCACTTTTTTACTTTCTTATTTCGAACCTTCTTGAATTACCCTCGAGTTCTTCATCTTCTCATCAATCCTTCAAATCTTCATAACTTGTTCTTCACATCTTCATATCTTTATCTCTTGTCTTCAAACCTTCATATTTTACCTTCAAATCTTCAAACCTTCATACTAAACCTTCATATTTTCAGATTGAGATGGCTAGGACTTCGAAATTGGTACCCCAAAATACTAATCCTTCGACTTCTACCTCGGCTTCAGGCACCGAGGCAGCACTTCCGATAATAACCCCAGGACCTCTCCTTACAGAATTCATCCCCCGAAGTTGTTCCATATATAACGACTTAAAGGTCGAAAAATCCTTCGCATAGGGAGACCGAGGTGGGGAGGCGTGGAGCTATGTTTGCTCCATCACTGAGAAGATGCTCCAAGTGGTCCGAGAGGACTGCAAATGGGAAGGCAAAGACATAATTGTTCCCAGTCTAGATGAGGATATTACGACGCACGTGGAAGGATACTTAAGCATTTATACGTATCCTTTCACGTTTGGTTCGGTATATACGGTGATCCTCGAGTTCGGTAAGAGGTACAAAATCTGCCTCGGGCAAATTCACCCGTCTTTTTGGAGGATCGTGATCCTTCTCCATCACTTCGCTAACAACACGGAGGAGCCTCGGTTCACAGTGGACAATCTGCTCTGTGTTTACAACCCCCTAATATTCCGAGGGGGATTAATCAAGCTTGTCCGTCGGGCAAAGAAAGCTCCCTTCTCCTGCATAGACGAGGACCGTGATCGAGGCTTGCTGGGGAGGATAAAGATCGAGGACCTCATTCCTTTTGAGTTCCCGCAGTTCCTTGAGAAGTTGAATCTACTCCTCTTTCTCATTGTCCGTCTCATTTGACATGCAACTGTCGCCCAAGTCCCCAATGCGGTCCTTGCTTTAGGGAGTGGGTTGAAGGCATATGCAAACAACTTGCCTATCCCAAGTGTGAGTGGCGCAAGCTTTCCAAAGGCAAGTGAGAGGCTCGTTCTCATGGTGAGTGCTCCTCTTCTTTTGGTTGAATCTCCCTTTGGGTCATCTTTATTGTCATTACTTGACAAAGTCTTTTCCTTCCATATGTTTGCCCAAGACCACTAACTTCGGGAAACAACTGATGTTGTGGCCTCAACCACGTCTACAAAGCCCTCCGCTTCACTTCGGCCAACTACCGAAGCTGCTTGAAAGGAGGACAAAATGAAGAAGAAGAAAAGATCTCCTGACTCCTTGGACGCTCCTGTCGAGGCTAAGAAAAAGAAAAGAATTGTGCTCAGAGTCAGGAAGAGCACCAAAAAAGCCTCTGGTGCCCGAGTCCCGAATTCCGAGGCTCTTTACTGGCTTAAATACTTTCTTGAGAATGATGACCACATAGAGTTCATCACTCATAAGCCAATTGATGTTAACTTGGAGTTGATGCCCCCGGAGGGGGATGCTCGAAAGAACGAGTCCCCTGTAACTCGGGGGCTCAAAGAAGATCAAGTAGTTATTACTTTGGAGGAAGCTCTTCCGAGGGAGGCCGTATCGGAAAGCGCCGATGTTATCCACGTTCCACAGTCACCGTCTCACATGGAGGCCATTTTAGACAAAGCTCGGGACCGCCGCAAAAAAACTGATCGAGGAATCCCGGGCCATGGACGAGGCACTCAACTCATTTTTCAAGGTCGTGGATGTCGGCATACTGGAGGATTACTTCGGCTGGCCACCTGGAGACCTCAAAATTTGGGGAACCAGGGTCAGGTCAGCCGAATTCGAGCCCAAAGCTCGAGAAGCAGTTTTTCGCCCCGAGTGTGGACCCTGAACGGAAGAAGATGGTCATGTTCACAGTACTGGCGGATACTAGCATGTTATCCTGTCACGACCCAACCGGAGGGCCGCGACAGGGCACCAGACCCTGCTTGCAGAGCGCCGGCGTACCCCTCATATCTGCTATCTTACTTTCTTTGTTATCTACCAAACCTTTCGTACGCATGAAGTTTCGAACAACATCACAGTGGGCTGAAACGTCATACCATGACATAAACATACTTATATACATAGTGTGCCAACGGGGCTACAGTGCAAAACTATACAACATAACACATGTGCCGACGAGGCAATACAACTGTACATGAGTCAATCCAACACTGGTCTATACATACATTAACATTTGTCTAATGAGCCTCTACAAGAACAGACATTATACAACCTATGTCGGAACAGGGCCCCGACATGCCCAAAATGCCTATACAAAATGCATACCAAAGCTGTAGCAAGTCCGAAGGATGAATCTTGCCGATATCTGTTGAACTGGTAGCCTACTGCGGTGGGGGAGCTCCGTCTATCAATCTATTAGGACCTGCAGCACGACATGCAACGTCCACGAATAAAGGACGTCAGTACGGATAATGTACTGAGTATGTAAGACAGGAAACACAATATAAGAGCAATGATATAAGCATCAGGATAGAAACATATAATCTTTATAACATTATCATATACATGTTTATTATCATTATCATCGTCCTATACTCACGCCTCTGTGGGCTTGTCATTTTCTTATACATTTATTGTTGCCGTTCACATTCACATAATCGTTACCTCATATAATTACATACGCCTCCATGGGCTCATCATCATTATACGCCGCTGTGGGCTCATCATCATCATATGCCTCTGTGGGCTCATCATTACCATATCATAGCACATCTTACCCGGCCGTGCTAGGCGCGGTCGTAACATACCCGACCTTCATTAGGCGCGGTCATAACATACCCGGCCTTCGTTAGCACGGTCATAACATACCCGGCCTTCATTAGGCGCGGTCATACGAATTAAATCACACATATATAATACATTGCATGCTCATTCATTAAACGTGTTTCAACCCTTTTTAGTAACATACGATTATTACCCTCTTTTTCTATATGTAGTTAAGAATGTCTCTTTAACATGAACCTTGTAATACTCACGGAATACCATCAACATTAATATCATAATAAGAAGAGCAATTCTTCCTTAGAGGGAAGCAATACAAGAAATTCCTAACTTCTAGGAATAGAGTATTCTTTTGGGGCTCGATCAGAGCAATGTATTCAATAGGAGTCGTGCAAAAGAAAGAACGGTATAGTCTTACATACCTGGTACTTGCTGCGCCAGTTCTCAAGCTACGCAATTTGCTACAGTTCCTTAGTCTACAATTAAAGGACAGTTCAATCGTTACTCACTACGCGTGATAGCTATCATTAACCACAATCTCCTAAATTGATGTGGTGGTTCTCTACACCCTTCCTCCCCTAACCCTCATCAAATGTATTTATAGCACATGCAACTCATTTACAACCCCTAATAACCGTGACCCATTCCTCTTAACCCTACTCATTTCGATTTCATGGCTTCTAGTCATACTCCCATAAGTTCTTACAGGCATGTAACCCCCTACCATGAATGTTGAAGGGAAAACTACATGAAAGGGAGTAGTAACTTACCTTTCATGTGAATTATTTGACCCTCTTCTTCGATTCCTCAATTTCTAGGTTTTGCCTTCAATGTGGGTTCGCAGGAAACTCAGCTAGGGTTCCCTTTAGTTCTTTAGTTTCTTGTTTCCCTTCTTCAATTTAGAGTTTGGAAGAGAGGGAATTGGTTGTGTTGAGGTGAGGGCTTTGAGAGGGGTCGTTTGGGGCCTTCTACTATGGTTGGACTCCGAAAAATGAAGGAGGGACGGGTTTGGGTCCTTTTTATAGGCCTGGCAATAAGTGGCACACGTACCTGACAATTTCAGGTTTGCGATCGCATACCCGCCGCAAATAGGACATGCGGTTCGCATTCTGGTCGCAAATCTCAGCTCAGAAATCTATTGCATTATGCGGCGCAGAAGGGCCAGATTTGCGGTTCGCATTTTCAACAATGCGATCGCATTCTGGTAGCATTTCAGACACGGATTCAGCCCAGAACTCTGTTCCATTCTGCGATGGAAGGTGTCACATTTGCGGTCCGCATTTGTATTATGCGGTCCGCATACTGGACGCATATTTGACACAATTTCAGCCCAGAAATCTGTCTCGCTTTACGATCTTGGTGCTGGATATGCGGTCCGCATTTGTGATTTGCGGTTCGCATATTTAACTATGCGATACCTTTGTTCTTTTTCTTAACTTTAAACTATTTTCGGGTTCTTGGGTCCTCATATGTACACTATTTCACAGTGTATTCTAATGTACGAATTTACGGGTTGTAACATAAGTCCAGTTGGAGCAGCCAACTATCTCCATTCCATGGTTACCGAAAAGGGTCAAGTAAAGATAAACGAGGTAGACGGGCCAAGCCTCTTCAACGAGGCTCAGCAAGAGCTGAATAGGGTATACCTTCTTCTCTTTGTATCTTAAAGAGTTCTTTTTGCTTTAATGGCATTTTAACGATTTTTCTTTCTTTATGTCTCAAGCCTCGGTGCTTTACCATGAAAGTTTTCAACGGTCCAGGATGGAGGTGAGCCACCTCGAATTCGAGCTCAAGGAGTGGGTCTGGCAAAAAGAGATGTATAAAGCTCTCTACGAGCAGAAGGAGGAAGTCCTTAAGGACATGGTTGACCGCCCTGCCCTCCAAGCCGAGTTGGATAAAGCCCAAAAGGAGGCTTCGAAAGCGAAATAGGACCATGCCCTTCTTGTTGAAAAGGTAAAAGTGCTCGAGATCGATAACATGAGTTTAAATGCAAATGCTAACACCACAACCTCGCAGGTCCAGGAGAAAATAACCTTGATCGACCAACTTAGGTCCGAGATAGACGAGGTCAAGGCTTCAGTTGACGAGCTAAGGGGCAAAATGGACCTCGTAGCATCAGAGCGAGATTCCACCAAAGATTATCTGGCATCGACCAAAGTGTAGCTCCGAGTGATGAGAGAGAAGGCCGACAAATGGTCTCGGTTTAATGAGGAGCTCGGGGCACAACTTGCCTCGGCCATTGCAGAATGTGACGCTCTCGGCCAAGAGTACACGGCATTGAAATCCAGATATAAGATGACTTCGAACGAGTCCTCGAACGCCCAGGACATGCTAGCCCGGTACAAGAATGGTGTAGAGGTAGCCGAAGCCTGTATCATAACAAAGGTCGAGTACGTGAAGTGGCTATCTTGGAGAGAGATCCTCGAAGAGATCCAAGCCCGAGGAGTTGACTTAGCAGCTGAAATCGATGAGGCCAAGAGGCTCGAAGCCGAGGCTAAGGCAAAGTATCAGCCCGAGGGTTCGGATAGTAAGTTGGGCTTCGAGGAAGACTAGGCAGGAGATTGCTTAGCTTATTTTTGTTTTTTCTTGTAATTTACGCTTTGTACTTTGGGGCCGTTTTATAGTGCCTTTGTAAATAATTTTTGGTGAATATATATATGATATTTTCTTTCAGCTATATGTTGTGTCTTTTAACTTTTCTGCATTTGCTTATGTTTAAGACTTAGGATATATAACTTGTGTCACGGAGTTAATATGCCATCGATGCATTAGCATAGAATTTGACATTGCTTAATTTGTCCAACTTACCAAGCCCGGATAAGGCCTGGTTAAGTAATAAATCCGAGTTGCTTTGACTTCGGAGTACCCGATAAAAAATAAAACGAAGTCTTTGTTGAAATATTTGAATCATTTTATCCGGACAGCTAATCTTTGCTGAAGGTGGCTTTTTCATGGCCGTAATTCGAGACCGATTGACTTGATCGGCTCGAAAGTAATCTTTTATGGATTTAAAACATGTAAGGACCTTACTTTTTATGCACGAACTCAATGTCTCCGAGCTTGACGAGCACAAAACACAGCGCAAAATTGATGCTCGCTAATCAAAGATAGTATAGAAAAATATCGTCTCTACAGGGATTGGATTTAAACAATATTCGAGTAATTTCTGAGTTAATTGCTATGCAGGAGTATCAACACTTGAGTTAAATGATTATGAACTACGTTTAACTACTAAAATAAAGCAATTGACAATTGACAGCAAAGAATTGGAGATTCACAGAGTTGGTTTCTTATCAATGTGAGGAATAAGGGTTTGATAGGATAGGTGCAAGATAGCTATTTGGGATTTAACTCTAGTTTAATTAACTCTAATGGTCTAATGATTCTCACGAATTCACTCAATGATTAGTTCAAATGTGTAGTTAAGACTCCTCTCTCGATTAAATCTTAATTGTACGAGGTGAACTAATATAAGCATTGTGAAAGTATGCAAGCATGCATTAATGGATTAGTCTTTAGGAAAACATCTCTAGGAAATTCTCCTAACTTGATTTAATCAGCAATTCAACAAACTCTTTCGATTAATTAACAGAATCACTGAATTAAACCAAACAAAATTATGCAAAGATAATCACCAAAATATTCATCTTTCGATGAAATACCCCGGTGAATAAAGTTGCAACAATTCAAAACTCCATAAACGAATTTAAGCAAGAATTAGAGTTAAAATTCACAAAAAAATTATCAAAACACCATATCCGTCAAAACCTAAGGTAAACTACTCCATAATCATGGAGGAAGTCATCACAATTCTAATTAAAAAATAAGAAAGCTTCAATCTAATGTTAAAATCCAAACTCTCGTATTGAATTGATGATGTGTCGGAGAATTTCGGCACATTTTGATACTAATTGCATAGATTTTAACTTGTTTTAAATGCAATTTCCCTCGGTACTTAGGTAATTTTAGTATTTTTTTGCAGTGTATGAGGTGTAAGGACCTAAGAGCATGGAAAAGAGTTCAAAAAAAGCCACAAAAAGACAAGAAAAGAGAAAAAAGGCATCGCAGATGTGGATATGCTATCGCAAAACCCACATGCGAGCCGCATATTTCACACCAAGATCTCAAATCAAGACAGACTTCTGGGCAAAGTTCAACGTCAAAAATACGGTTTCATCTGCGATCCCATAACCTGTTTGCGAGCCGCATATTGCACACTGAGATTGCAGACCAAAATAGAATCCTGGGCAAAGTTCAATATCAAAAATGCGGTCTCATATGCGATCGCATAACTTGTTTGCGAGCCGCAGAAGTAACCGAAAACCAAACATGAAGTCTACTGAAGGAAGAAAATGCGATGCAAGATGCGGTCGCATTTCTACAATGCGGACCGCAAACCATGAATGCGGTGAAGGCGAAACTAGGGTTACAATCTGCGATAGCCATGTCAAAAATGCGGACCGCATGTCTGTTATGTGACAGAAATGTGGTCGCATATTCAACTTCAGGGCATATTGGTCCGATTTTTGTATCGATTTTCGGCCCTCTATAAATAGATTTATTAGGATTTTGTGGGCTCTATCTTGTTAGAATTTGAAGCTACAATACAAGGCATTAATATTCCTTTCTTTTGGAAGCTTTTGGGTCAAGAATCTTTCACTTTGTAAGCTTTATGACATTTAATATTCTCCTGTTTTTATCTTTTAGTATGAGTAGCTAACTTTAAATGCTAAGGTTGTGGACCCTAAATGGGTGTTATGTTAATGAGTGTTTAACATTGAATATATATATAATGGTTGGTTGATATTTATTTACTTCTCATTCTTCATTTATTGTCGGTGGTTGCAAACATTAACAAGCGCCATTAAATTCGAGCTTTGCTTGGGAAAGTGGGGTAGAATTTGGTAGAAGTAAATATCAAAGATTCAAGGCTTTAAACCTTGTTTAATAAAATCGCTTAGGAATAAGTGGGTTTTATTTGGCATAAGTTGATTGTTCTTAATTGCAACTCTTTTATATTTGGAAAAATCATAAAGAGGAAATACTACCTAACTATTGAAAAATATTGGGTAGTCACTTAGACATCATTTGCATATCAAAAAGGACCTTCCATTAGAAATATATCATATTAACGCCGATAGCATTACACTTCATTAATGGGGACACAACCTTGGTTTCTTTAATCAAATTATTTACATTCTCAACATTCCAATTAGCCTTTACCTAAAATCAAACTCAATTCATACTCTTGTTACTGTTAACTGAATAGAATTACGACTTTAGTCGAGTAACACACTAGTCAAGTAACCTTTTCACACCTATTCCTTGTGGGATTTGACCCCAACCTTGTTGGGTTATTATATTTGACATCGACCGCTTTACACTATTTACTAAAGTGTAATTTGAGCGTATCAAATTTTGGCGCCGTTGCCGGGGAATACGGTTTTGAAATTACTAATTGGTGTGTGCTTTACTGTACGTCTTATTCTACTCTATCACACTTTGCTTGTTTTGCTTGGTGTTGATAGGAAAACATGTCGGAATATGGTGAAGACGTGGAGGCAGAAATGGAAGGAAATCCTATTGCGGATATCGAGGAGTACATTGAGGATACAAATGCTATTGTACCTGCTGCTATTGGCGCTGCAACTTTCAAGGTGGAACACGGTTTAATCCTTATGCTCAAAGCGGAGGGGTTTTTCAGGAATTCCACCGATAATGATCAAACACAATATCTTAGAAACTTCTTGGGTGTGTGTGCAATGCATAGCAGAACAATGTCTCTGATGATGCCCTAAGGTTGAGATGCTTCAAGTACTCTCTAGCTGCGGACGCAAGGAAATGGCTTCAGAATCTTCCTCTAAACTCCATTCTTTCTTGGCCCGAACTTGTCCAAGCCTTCTTGTCTAAATGGTTCCCGCAAAGTAAGAAGTCTGAGCTCCGGGATAAAATCTTCTTTTTCAAGCCATTACCGGGAGAACATCTACATGAGGCATGTGATCGTTTCAAATTATATTTGGTGAGGTCTCCCAACCATGGTTTCCCGGATTCTATTTTGTTGGAGAAATTCTACATGGGCTTGGATCCGATGAACCAATCTATAGCCAAGAATGCAGCTGCAGGATCTTTCATGGACATATCATTCGCAAGGGTGACACAAATACTTGACAAAATGGCAAAGCATAATAAAGCATGGCATTCTGAGGACACCACAGGTGGAATTACATATGGCTCTCCTTCCTTGAGCAACATGATCAAGGAAAATCAAGAGAGAGATCAAGTGATTGCAGGCTTGCTACAAATATTAATGCGTTGACAAAGATATTCACCGAAATCCAAATGAAGAAAGTAAATGTGGTTGAGAATGTGCAACCCGTACCAAATGAAGATTTTGACGAACCAAATTATGTCAACAACTCTCAAGGAGGGTATCAAAGGCAACATTACCAAGGTCAAGGACCACAAAATCAATGGAGGCCAAACCCGCAAGCGCAAGGCCACCAACAATGGCGAAATGACCAAGGTGGCTCAAACCTCGGAGTTCAAATCCCTATATTCCCCCAAAGGGTCAATATTCAAATCAAGGTTCCTCAAGTGAGTCTAAGTTGGAAAGTATGCTTGAACGGATATTGCAAAATCAAGAAAAATCCGACAATTCCATGAGGAACATGACCGAGCTTGTTGGCTCTCATACTGCATCCATTCAAAAATTGGAGATGCAAATGAGAGATCTCTCTAGGGAGCAAAATCCAAAGCAAAAGGGAACACTCCCTAGTGACACAATTGCGAACCCAATGGGTAGTGGCAGTGGCCCAACTTCTCATGTCATGGCAATTATTACTAGGAGTGGGAAGGTACTACAAGGAGAGGGTGAACAAGTGGTTGAGGTAGAAGAATTCGAGAAAGGGGTTGAGGTTGAAGAGCCAAGTGTTGTCAAAATATAGAAAATTACGGAAGATGTGCAAGTGCAAGAAGAGAACTGGGAAGTGGTAAAGGAAAAGAAAAAGAGACACCAAACATTCTTCCGCCAATTCCTAGACCTCCTCCTCCTTTTCCTCAAAGACTTGTAAGAAGGGTTGATGATAGCAAACTTGACAAGTTCTATGACATTCTAAAGCAATTATCGGTAAACATCCCATTCTTGGAAGCTTTTCAAGAGATGCCAGGTTTTGCCAAAAATTTGAAAGATTTGATCACCAAGAAGAGGACCACCAAGAATGAGGTGGTGAACATGACTCACCGGGTTAGTTCCATTATTGCCATAACCACCGTTCAAAAGAAAGAAGACCCGGGAGCCTTTACTATTCCATGCACTATCGGGGTGTGTGATTTTGCAAGGGTCCTTTGTGATAAGGGGGCTAGCATTAACTTAATGCCGTTTGCCATTTACAAACAAGCGGGATTAGGAATGCCAAGGCCAACAAGTATGAGATTGCAAATGGCCGATCGTTCTATCAAAAGACCGGTAGGAGTTGTTGATGATGTGATTGTAAAAGTGGGAGAGTTTCATTTACCCACCGATTTTGTAATCCTTGATTGTGCAGTTGACAAAGAAATCCCTATCATTTTGGGGAGACCATTCCTAGCCACGGGAAGAGCACTCATGGATTCGGAATGGAATGAAATCAAATTCTGTGAATGATGAAGAGGTCCCATTCCGAGCAAGCAAGGGTATGAAGCTACCACATGAGTATGAAATCATTTCGGTGATTGATATTGTTGATGAGGTGGAAGATGCGGTTGAAATGCAAATGGAAGAACAATGCCTCGGTGAAGCATTGGCGGCTATTTTGGTGAACTTTGATGGTGAGGATATGGAGGGTTATATGGAATCGGTAAATGCATTGGAGGGGCGTGATTCTTATACTTAGGCTCCGGCAAAGCTCTCTCTCGACTTGGAGAATAGAGTCACACCTCCCGCAAAGCCATCTATTATTGAGCCACTACAACTAGAGCTCAAACCACTTCCTCTGCACTTGAGGTATAAATTTCTTGGCTCAAATGATACTTTACCGGTAATCGTTTCTTCTTTGTTGAATGATGTGCAGGTGGAACGATTGTTGAAAGTCTTGAAGGAGCATAGGCAATCCATTGGATGGACAATTGAGGACATTCGTGGGATCCCCGCGGGAATTTGCAAGCATAAAATCCAATTGGAAAGTGGGACCAAACTTGAGTGTGGAACATTAACGACGGTTGAACCCGTCAATGCAAGAGGTGGTAAAGAAAGAAATCATTAAATGGTTGGATGCCGGGGTAGTCTACCCCATTGCCGATAGTTCTTGGGTGAGCCCGGTGCAATGTGTGCCGAAAAAGGGAGGCATGACCATAATTGAAAATGAAAAAAATGAGCTCATCCCAACAAGAACTGTGACCGGATGGAGGGTGTGTATGGATTATCGGAAACTCAACAGTGCCACATGCAAGGACCATTTCCCTATGCCTTTTATTGATCAAATGCTTGATCGGCTAGCAGGAAGGTCATTATATTGTTTCCTTGATGGATATTCTGGCTACAATCAAATCAACATAGCTTTGGAGGATCAAGAGAAGACGACATTCACTTGCCCCTATGGAACGTATGCTTTTAGCCGGATGCCATTTGGTTTATGCAACGCTCCGGCTACTTTTCAAAGATGCATGATGTCTATTTTTTCCGATATGGTAGAGGATTTTCTAGAAGTCTTCATGGACGACTTCTCAGTGGTAGGTGAGTCTTTTGAGCATTGTCTTAACAATCTTAGACAAGTGCTTAAGAGATGTAAAGAGACCAACCTTGTGCTTAATTTGGAGAAATGTCACTTCATGGTGGATGAAGGCATTGTGATGGGGTATAAAATTTCAAAGCATGGCATAGAGGTTGACCGGGCAAAGATAGAGATTATTTCTAAGCTTCCTCCACCTACTTCCGTTAAGGGTGTTCGAAGTTTCTTAGGGCATGCCGGGTTCTATAGGCGCTTCATCAAGGATTTCTCCAAGATTGCAAATCCTATGTGCAAACTCCTTGAGAAGGATGCCAAATTTGTGTTTGATGAGAAATGCCTCAAAGCCTTTGAGGAGTAGAAGCAAAGGCTCACCACGACACCTATTATTGTCACACCCGATTGGTCTCTTCCTTTCGAGCTCATGTGTGACGCCAGTGGTGTAGCCATTGGGGAAATGCTTGGCCAACGTCACAACAAGGTTCTTCACCCGATCTACTATGCAAGCAAAACACTCAATGTGGCACAAATGAATTATACGGTGACTAAGTAAGAACTTCTTGCCATTGTCTATGCCTTTGAGAAGTTCCAAGCTTATTTGTTGGGATCCAAGGTGATAGTGTACACAGATCATGCGGCTCTTCGCTATCTCATGGCAAAGAAGGATACAAAGCCTCGGTTGATTTGATGGGTCTTGTTGCTGCAAGAGTTTGACTTTGAAGTCAAGGATCGCAACGGAACTCAAAATCAAGTGGCGGATCATTTGTCAAGGGTTAAAGAAGCAGGGAGACCAAAGGGAGATCTTGAAATCTATGATGCATTCCCGGATGAACACATATTGGCACTATCTAGCACTTTTGCTCCTTGGTATGCCGATATTGCTAACTATTTAGTTAGTGACCTTATCCCGGACGGATTGGAATCCTATCAAAAGAAGAAGTTTTTGAGAGACTGTCGTCATTACTATTGGGAGGAGCCATTCTTGTTCCATGTTTGTGCTGGCAATATTATCAGAAGGTGTGTTTCGAAAGAAGAGATTATGCCAATTCTAATGGCCTGCCATGACTCACCGGTTGGGGGTCATTATGGAGGAAATCGAACGGCGGCTAAGGTTCTTGAATATGGTTACTATTGGCCTTCAATATATCATGATGCCAATCAAATGGTCAAGGCCTGTGACCAATGTCAAAGATAAGGTTCAATCTCCAAGAGGCATGAAATGCCAATGCACTTTGTGATGGAGATAGAGATCTTCGACGTCTGGGGAATTGATTTCATGGGTCCCTTTGTAAGCTCTTGCGGGATGAAATATATTTTGGTGGCTGTGGACTACGTGTCCAAATGAGTTGAATCTATCGCCTTACCAAACAACGAGGCAAGGAGTGTGACCACATTCTTGAAGAAAAACATCTTCACTCGGTTTGGCACTCCTAGAGCCATTCTTAGTGATGGTGGGTCTTATTTCTGTAACAAGGCTTTCAAGGTTCTATTTGAAAAATATGGCGTCAAGTACAAGTTAGCCACACCTTATCATCCGCAATCAAGTGGGCAAGTTGAGGTTTCCAACCGGGAGATCAAGAGCATTCTAGCAAAGACTATTAATGCAAACAGGACCGACTGGTCAAGGAAGCTAGATGACGCATTGTGGGCGTACCGCACGGCGTACAAAACTCCTATTGGTACTTCTCCTTATCTGTTAGTCTTCGGAAAAGCTTGTCATCTGCCCGTGGAATTGGAGCACAAGGCTATGTGGGCATTAAAAAGGTTGAACTTGGACTGGGCTGAAGCTGCAACTTTAAGGTTAACACAACTCAATGAAATGGAGGAATTCCATATCCATGCTTATGAAAGTGCAGCTGTGTACAAAGAAAGGATGAAGTTCGTCCATGACAAGAAGATCTTGAAAAGAGAGTTCAAGTCGGGTGATTTGGTATTGCTCTTTAACTCAAGGCTCAAATTGTTTCCGGGCAAGCTAAAATCAAAATGGTCCGGTCCATTCAAAGTAGTCGATGTCTCTCCTTTTGGAGCTGTGGAACTAGCATCGGAAGATGGGCTCCGGACTTCCAAGTAAATGGCCAACGAGTCAAACATTACTTGGGCACAGATGGCGGAAAACATTTGGTGGAGCAGCTGGCTCTCAAAGATGGTTCGTGCCCGACCATTGAGTGACTTCAAAGGAGCCCCAACTTCGTCGTGCCGCGACGTTAAATCAAGCGCTTCATGGGAGGCAACCCATGTGTGGTAACATTTATTTTTGTTCTTTAAATTTTTAATTTTTGATAGATAGATTTACTTGAGCAATTTGAAGAATGTGTTAGAGTGCAGGGGATTCAAAAGACCACAACACTGGGAAGGAATGCATAAAAAAGGGAAGAAAAACCACTGCGTGAAGTTTGCTGCACAGATGCGGCCGCATTTTTACTATGCGGACCGCATTTCAGTCGTAAACTAAAACAGTATGTTTTGCTAAAATCATTGATCAAAATGCGAAAAGGTAATGCACTTTGCGGACCGCATTTACATTATGCGATCGCATTGTGCTTCTCATTGTTACCCCTTCAGCAGAACCCACCACATACCACGTATGTGGTCGCATAGTGTGTTATGCGGTGACTTTCCCATTGCAAAAGTACCAGGTACGTCATCGCATTCTCTCATATTTCAGACCTTCAAAACAGCGCAAAAAAAAAAACGAGAAACGAACAGAAAAAAAAAACATAAGAGAAAAAGGAACGAACAGAAAAGTGAGGCAAACAGAGATCGAATCGTACCAAGGACGAATACCCGTTCAAAATCTTCATACTTCTCGTACTCTTCTTCATTGGTATGTGTCCCGATCTCCTCAAGATCACTTCTATCTTTTCTGTGGTTTTCTTTATTTTCGTTTTGCATTTTTGATTTTGTTGCTTGCCGTAGTTACTTGTATATATCGGGTTTGTTTCTGAGGTGCTGGGTAGAGAGACATAGGACTGCCATTGTTGGGGGATGAACTGAATCGTGAGAATTTGAAGGCATTTGCAGCCCACAAAATTAGAATACGGGTCCGCATTTTGGCCGCATCCTTAAACCCTAGTCTCCTGAAGAAGATGACGAAATGCGGTGACATTTGCGATCGCGTAATTAATATGCGGACCGTAAAGTCACTGCAAACTGAAACAGACCACCCAGTTAAAACCTTGCTATCTGCGGTTGTTTTTGCGATCGCATTTCCCACTTTGCGGTGGAGTTTGCAATCGCATTTTGTTATTTTGTTTTTTTTGTGTGCAAGTCAATTCTGTGATGGTTATTCGGTTCGCATAGTGGTTATGCGATCGTATAACCCTTCGCAGACTGAGGTCCAGTGCTGCACAGTCAAGATTGCGACAAGTTTGCGATCCACATAATGGTTATGCGACCGGAAACCATGTTGCATTTTTTTTACTTTTTCATTGAATTCTTCTATTTTCTTTTCACTGTTGCTTACAATGTCGCTCACATTTTACCTTTGTACAGATATGGCTCCCCAAAAGCATGCAGCCAAGAAAAGGGCACCTTCCGGTCGTCACATATCACAGGCAAAACGACTACGAACGGGATCCAATGTGCTAAATCACCTCCCAGTCTGATGAGGAGGAACTCTTGCCCTCAATCAATCTACAGGCCGAGGAAAGAAGCAAACATGGAGATGACTTTCACCTCTGATTTGGGGTTGAAGGTTCCAGGGAACTATACAGAGAAGGACTCACCAAACGAAAAATCCTGGTTGAGAAGCAGTTGAGCTTGAACGGGCTACAAGAACAATACCCCCACATCATCGACAATATAAAAGCAAGAAAATGGGAGTGCTTTACTGAGGCCCCTACGGAGTATAATGAGTCCCTGGTCCGTGAATTCTACGCATCTTATGGAGCCTCCAGGACGGCGCACCACAAACGCAACAAAATTTTTACTGGCACCGTACTTGTTCAGGGGAAGAGTGTGCTTTGCAACAGTGATGTGATTAATGAGTTATATTTCCCCAACTGGCGAACAGGTATAGCTGAGTATGATGCCAAGTATGCAAATAGAGAAAATGAGCGTGGGTGGATTGCGTCGGTGATAGCAAAGGGTACCCCTGCTTGGATCAACCCTGGGCATAAGATATACAAGGAGGATCTCACAAGGGAGGGTCGATTCTGGCTCAGCTTTGTTACCTCCCGCTTGATACCGTCCCGAAATGAGACTGATATCGGCATTGAGAAGGCTCTCCTAATTGCATGTTGATGTGGGAACTCTGATCTTCCAAGAGATCGGTATCCGGGCAAAGCAGCGTGCTACCTTGCTTCCATTTCCGTGCTTGATCATAGCCCTCTGTAAAGCTGTGAAGGTTCCTCTCATGCAACACTGACAAGACCAGGAAGGAAACGAGAGACATAGACATCACGCGTATTAGTGATGATGCTGCCCCACCAGAGACTCCAATTCAGGATCCCGACTCCCAGACTCCCGTGCCTCCTCAGGTTCCAGTGGCATCCACTTCTGCTTCAGAGCCTGCCTCTCAGTCTACCACTGGCCAGCCTTCTTCTGCACTGCTAGTCCTCTCAAGGCTTGGTCTCATTGCCCAGCATGCCAATGCCAAGGTAGACCAGCTCTTGAAGACCTTGCCCAACCTCATCAAACAAGCCCTGACTCCTATACAAACTTCAGTGACAGCTCTCCAACAACAACAAACACTGTATGGGGATCACTTGGACCAGCTTGAGTTAAGGGTTGAAAAGATAGAGCGCGGTGAGGTTAGGGGTTTGGCTCAGCTACGGGAGGAGGTTGCTTCTATGAATACCGAGCTCCACAAGATGCAAAATTTGGAGTTCGATCTATCATCCCTCCTGCCCAAGGATGGTGAGCAGGGAGCAGATACAGCTGCACCCGACTTGGGCCTTGATTTCACGACTTTGATGGCAGACATTGCACCTCAGACTGCCGGGGTTTCCCATCCTCCAGCTCTTCCTGTACGTGTTGATATTCATGACAAGGAGACTTCCGGACATTCTTCAGAGTCCGAGGGCGAGGAGGCAGATGAGGAGGATTCATGGTCCTCGGAGGATGATGGCCCTCAGGAGAAGGGCAAGCAGATTTCTTCTCCTACAGCGGAGGATGAGGAGCAAGCAGACATTCAGAGGGCGATAGAACACTCGCTAGTAGATTTGGCCGCCCCTGCCGACCCATCGGCCACTCAGCCATCAGCGGGCGAGGCTAGCAGCTCAAAGGCCCCAGCTCCAGTTCCCAACCAGTCAGAGATCCCTCCTCCATCAGTGGATGTCACTCCTTCAGCATCAGAGGGTCAGCCGGCTACCGACTCACGTAGCGCTTAGTGCGCCCCAGGGAGCCCCTTCAACTTTACTCTATGTTCATATGCATTGGGGAGAATGCATAAGTTACAACCCATAATTTCGTACGTTAGACCACGTCGTAAGATAGTCTATATGTATAGAGCCTAAGAACCGGAAGAGATTTCAAAAAGTCAAGAAAAGAGCAAAGGGCTTCACAAAGCTGGGTTTGCTACCGCAAAACCCACATGCGAGCCGCATTCCTCGCACTGAAATCATAAACTGAAGCATATTTCTGGGCAGAAATCTATGCCAGAAATGCGGTTAGTAAGCGACCGCATACTGGAAATGCGGACCGCAAAAATGACATCCTCCATCGCATAATGCGACTGATTTCTGGGCTGAGAATTGCGACCAAAATGTGAACCGCATGTTGTTTCTGCGGCGAGAATGCGATCGCAAATTTGACAGGCGTCAGACACGTGTATTATTTAATTGCCAATTAAGGAACAAGTATATAAGCTCCAAGGTCGGTCAAAAGAGCCATTTTCATCTTTACCCCCAGACCTCCCCAACGGAAACAGAGCCACACGACCCTTCCTCAAAAATCCCATGAACCCTAATCAATTTTCCTTCCTTCCAAGTTCTAACTGAGAGTAAAAGCCAAGGATTGAAGAACTGAAGAAAAACCCCAACTGATTTCTCCTTCTTTCAAGCCCTAATTGGGAGTGAGACCTAGAAATCGAAGAACCAAGGAAGAGGGCTAGTTAATCAACATGAAAGGTAAGTTACTGCTCTCTCCTACATTATTTCTCTTGGGGATTCTTGGTAAATCCATTCTATGCATGTAAGAACTCATGGGATGATGAATGGAAGCCATGGGTTCGAGTTAATTACTGCTAAGGGATTGGGTTATGATTGTCTTGGGTTGTTGTTGAGCTGCATGTGTTACTACTATGTTTGTGAAGTTTTAGAAGAAGAAGGGTGTGGAGAAACACCATATAGGACTAAGGTTGTGATTAGTAATAACTATACCGGTTAAAGGAAAATGATAGAATCGTTTCTTCTATTGTAGAATAAGGAGTTGTAACGATTGCGTAGCTTGAGGATTGGTGCAGTATATACCAGGTATGTAAGACCATCCCTTTCTTTCTTTTGCATGACTCCGTTTATACATGATACAATGAACTAGCCCCTAAAAGATACTCTATTCTTAGAAGCTAGGAGTGCTTATATTATTTCCCCTCTTATGGGAGGAGTGATGTGGTACTATATCTTCGATCTTACGTTGCCATGAAAGTATGATTTATAAGATTCCAGCGTGCATTGTATATGTTTCATCCTACCGAGCCTTATGATGGCCGGGTACGTTGTTACCGAGTCGTGCTATAATTGGTCGGGTATGGCACCTATGGTGCAACTATATGTATGTATATGTATTACGGCCGGGTATGATATGATGAAGATAATAAGACCCACAGAGGCGTATGTATATGATGATGATGGAGCCCACAGAGGCGTATGTATATGATGAATTTAAAAAGGATATATATATATATATATATATATATATATGTATATGCATGTGCACATCAGGCATTGTTATGATTAGTCGCCCTCAAGGTATCCCGGTTGGTACAGGATATATGTTTCTTATTTCGACTCATATTACCGTTCTTATATTATGTTTTCCTGTCTTACATACTCAGTACATTATCCATACTGATGTCCTTTATTTGTGGACGCTGCATGTCATGCTGCAGGTCCAAGCAGACATATAGACAAGGCTCCCCCACCGCAGTAGGCTATCTAGTTCAGCAGACATTGGCGAGCTCCCTCCTTCGGACTTGCCGTAGTCTTGGTATGCATTTTGTTATAGGCATTATGGGCATGTCGGGGCCCTGTTCCGACACAGGTTACATCATGTATGTTCTTGTAGAGGCTTATAGACAAGTGTCAGGTTATGTATAGACAATAGACAATGGATTGACTTATGTACAGTTAAATTGCCTTGTCGGCAAACGTATGTATTTTGTTGTATGGTTTTGCATTTGCAGCCTTATTGGCCATATTGTGTATATAAGTATGTTCATATCATGGTATGATATTTCAGTTCATTACGATTATTGTTCGAGATTGTATGTGTATGATAAGCCTGATAGATAATAAGGAAAGTTAGATGAAGGGTACGCCGGTGCCCATTGAGTAGGGTCCGGTGCCAGTTGCGGCCCTCCCGGTCCGGTCGTGACAGCATGTTTTTGGTTGGGGGTGGTAGCCTTGTCTGTACTTTTGTGACATTAGAAACTGTTATTCATACATTTATTTTATAAACAAACTTATGTACTCATGTGTATTTTATTCGTGATTTTGTATATATTAGTGCTTTGTGATTTTCGTACATAAGTTGTCTTTAAAAACTAGTAGATAGTTGTCAATCTTTAGTAATTAGCAATAAATTTCCCTTGTTTTTTCTTTGCCGGGTTCTTTTTCAAGGGTGTAATAGTAGAACCAGGACAGTAGAATGAAACATGTTGACCGGGTTGGTGTAATTTTCTAGTCTCAAGCATGTGTGTCTATACATAGCCGATACCCTTTCAAAAAAAAAAACAAAGAAAAAAGATCAACTGTGTGAACTTGAGGCTCGCTCTGTGATTCTACATCTACCTAGAGTTATGCATGTATATATGAAAGCTTTGACTTGGCAAATGTTGACTCAAGGGCTTTAAACTATGTGAACCAAACAGTTCGTGTGCCATGTGTGTGAGTTCTTTGTGTAGATAATTCTTGTGTTTGCTTTTGCCATCTAGAACTTGCCTGGTTGGTTTTTCGATGCTTATAATAATTACACTTGGTTGGAGGGATGATCTTAGGCATTCTTTGTTTTATTTGCAAAACCTCTTTAGCCTTTCAAGCCTACCATTGCATAAATAATATCACTAGTGCCCTATTCGAGCCTTTAACCTTTTCTTTGGCCACCTCACTACAAACCTTTCCCTTTTGTAAAATAATTACCTCTTTTGAACCTGTTTCTCCTTGAACATTGAGAATTAGGCTAAAAGCCTAAGTTGGGGGTGTGGTGTCAAAGTAGAAGTGGGTAAGGTTGTACATT